>CAUYLG010038129.1:0-34413 GCA_963573385.1 Cacajao melanocephalus | reverse complement strand
GGACGTCCGGCTGGTTGGTGATGAAGTTTTTTCTGTTTCTTAGTTTTCCTTCAGCAGACGCCCCTTCCCCACAGAGCTGGGTCTTCCTGGGTTCAGCTGTGCTTGCTGTGAAACTCTCAGTCCTCAGCGCTTCCAATTGCTCTTTTTTTTGTGGGGATGGGACCAGCGGAGCCCGACTAAAAAGGCACCCAGTCCTGTATACTCCGCACTGAGAAGCGCCACACCGGGGCACAGGCAAAACAGTTGCATTGGCCTAAAGTCGTGCTGGCGACCCGTGTGGCTCCTCCGCCGGGAATCTCCCAGTCTGTGGGCAACAAAAATTCATCTGAAATTGCGGCGTCCACTCTCTCTCTGCGCTTTCACTAGGAGCTACAATCTTGAGCTGCTGCTGATCGGCCGTCTTGTATCTCATCCCTATTTTTAATTTTTTAAGGAACCTCTGTGCTATTTTTTATAAATGGGGCTGTACCAGTTTACATCCCCACAAATGGAGTACATGGTTCCCTTTCTCCATACCCTCACTGACACTTATCACTTGTCTTTTTGATAATGGCCATCATAACAGGTGTGAGATGATATCTCATGGTAGTCTTAATTTGTATCTCCTTGATGATTAGTGATATTGAATACATTTTCATATATCTGTTGGCCATTGATATGTCTTCCTCAGAAAAATGTCTGTTCAAGTCCTTTGCTCATTTTAAATCAGGTTGTTTGTTTATTGTTATTGAGTTGTGTGAATTTCTTATATATTGTAGATATTAACCCCTTACCAGATATATGGTTTGCAAATATTTTCTTCCAATTCATAGATTGCCTTTTCATTTTGTTGATTGTTCCCTTTGCTGTGTAGAAGCTTTTTCATTTGATACAGTCCCACTTGTTTATTTTTGCTTCTGTTGCCTGAATTTTTGATGTTATGTTAAAAAATCATTGCCAAAGCTAAGGTCAAAAGGCTTTTCTCCTAACTTATTTCTAGAAGTTTTATAGTGTCAGGTAACACTTAAATCTTTAATCCATTTGAGCTGATTTTTGTATATGGTGTTTAAAAAGGGGGGTGGGCAACTTCATTCCTTGGTATGTGGATATCCAGTTTTCTCAGCACCATTTGTTGAAGAGACTATCCTTTTTCTGTTGTGTCTAACTGGTGTCCTTGTTGAAGGTCAGTTGATGATAAATGTGTGGGTATATTGCTGTGCTCCCTATTCTGATCCATTGGTCTATATTTGTGGTTTTTTGCAATATCATACTGTTTAGATACTACAACTTTGTAATATAATTTGAAATCAGAAAATGTAATTCCTCCAACTTTATTTTCATTTCTCAAGACTGCTTTTGCTATTCACGGCCTTTTGTGGTTTCATACAAAATCTAGAATAGGTTTTTCTATTTTTGAGGAACATGTCATTGAAATTTTCATAGAAATTTCATTGAATCTGTAGATTACTTATTGTAGTATGGATATTTTAATAATATTAATGTTTTCCAATCTGTAAACATAGAATATCTTTCCATTTATTTGTGTCTTCTTCAATTTTTTAAATCAATGTTTTATAGTTTTCAGTGTACAAATCTTTCATTTGTTTGGTTACATTGATTCCTAAATATTTTATTCTTTTTTGTGCTATGATAAATAGGATTATTTTCTTGATTTTCTTTCAGATGGTTTGTTGTTGGTGTATATAAATGCAACTGATTTTTGTATCCTGATTTTGTATTCTAAAACTTTAATGAATTTATTAATCTAATTTTTTTTTCTGGAGTCTTTAGTATTTTCTACATATAGAATCATGCCGATCTGAAAATAGGGATAATTTTACCTCTTGTTTCCAAGTGGACATCTTTTATTTCTTTTTCTTGTCTGATTGCTCTTGCTAGTACTTCTAGTACTAGGTTGAATACAAGTAGTGATAATGGGCATTCTTGCTTTGCAATGGATCTTAGAGGAAAAACTGAAAGTTTTTTAATTCAGTTTTTTCAATGGAGAAAAACTGAAAGTTTTTCTTTCAGTTTTTTTATTATGATGTTATGATGTTAGCTGTAAGCTTTTTGTAAATGACCTGATATGTTGAAGGAATTTCTGTCTATTCCTATTTTGTTGAGTGTTTATCATAAATGGATGTTGGACTTTGTCAAATGCTTTTCCGCATCTATTGAGATGATCATATGTTTTTATTTTTCATTCTGTTTATGTAGCATATAACATTGATTGATTTGTATGTTGAACTTATCTTGCGTCTCAGGGACAAATCTCACTTGGTCATGGTGAATAATATTTTTGATGGGTTATTGAAGTCAGTTTGCTAGTATTTTACTGAGGAACTTTGTGAGATGGTAATATTTAGTAGGAAATTTAAAATATGTGGTACTTAGTACACAGGATAATACTAGAGATCTATGGATTCGATGATTGCCTACACTCCAGAAGGCAGCAAAACAGAGACATCTGAAAATAGGTAATGATTGAAATAAGGTAAGTAAATAAGACTCTGAAGAGAAGTGATGGAAGAGGGATAAAAATAGAGAATAAGGGAGAATGGCCACATAATGAGAAGAAAAAGAGGAGCTAGAAAACTTTACATGGTGCCAAACTCTATTCCCATTCCGGGATGGGAGTAAACTGGGTAGGACTAGGAACTCCAGGGCAATTTATGCTTAGCCACTATGAGATGAAGCAATTCTTCTTACTCCTTCCTGATTTGCTCTTGATCCTGTGACTAGTGTTCAACTCATATTAAAGAGCAGTATACCTTTTTAGCCAGTCATCTAGTACAACTTCCTCTTATTCTTTTGTTTGTTTTCTCTTCTCCTACCCCATTTCCCAATAGTTTGGGATCTACCTGTTATCACTCTCAGCCAAATGGACAACATGGATCTTTACTCAGTAATTTGAGGTACTTATATCCCCAGTCCCTATTTCATGATTCTGAACACCGGAAAGGTTGAAATTGCCTGTGACCATCACAAATCTTTTTGGTTATGATGAAATCCCTGATGCTATCTCATAGTCAAAATGATACTGGCATTTTTCATCATGCAGCTGGTACTACCCTGATTACTACTTCCTCTTCTGGCTAAATCCAATAATATTTGTATCGTTTACCCTTTGAATTCTCTTTCATTCCCACATGATTTAACACATAGAAGTAGAAGTAGTATAGAGCCAGATGGGGGTATTGTCTCTTCCCTGTGAGGAAAGAGATTTGAAGATGATAGTAAGCAGTCTCAGCTGATAAAAAGGAGACATAGAAGGATAGAACTGTGGTAAGATCATTGAAGATGGCCTTCATTCTTTATCTGGCTTACTAAGTTTAAGACTTTTTATGGTATTAACACACACAAAATTTGTACAATTAATTTTTAAGTGTGTCAGAAAAATATATATACAAATGATTTTAAAATAAAAATGAGATGTACAGTTAGAAGGAAATTTGGGGCAATTTCAAGAGTCTTGTTTCTGTAAAGTCAAAAGGGTTATTGCCAAATTTTAGTAGAAGACATCTTTGATATTGTGGAAATTGAGGTAATTAAGGCAGAGTTATAGACCATTTGTGGCAAAAGTTTCATTACGAAGGAAAGCAGGAAAAGTAAATTGATTGGGATGGCAGGTAGAAAAGAATTCCAAGGGCTTTTAGTGAGAACTATACCATGAGGACTCTTAAACCTGAGATTAATATATGCCAAGCACTATTCTGGACATTGAAGATACAAGTAATCATGATGTCATACTTAAAACTTCAAGTATCTCAGAGTCCACTGGAGAAGATAAATGGATTAACATACATTATAACAAAGAAACTGTTTAAATAGTAATATCAAAATAGATATTTAAAAGAAGGAGTATCTAACAGTTTTCTTGGAGCACAGGCAAAGCTTCATAGAGGAAGTGGCATTTAAGATGAGTCTTAATGATCTGTAGTAGCTTGGGAAGAGGGAAAAGGGAAAGGGAATTTTTAGCAAGAGATGTGGCATGTGCAAAGGCTTAAAAAGGTGGAAGAGCATGGTATATTTGAGGATTCATGAGCAGTTCAATTTGACTGAGTTATAGGGAGTAGCAGAAGATGAGGCTAGAAAGATATTCTAACATTAGGTGGTACAAAGGAACTTCTCTAACATAGTAAGAAGTTTCAATTTTATTCTGTAGGGAAAAAAGAACTCAAGCTGAGTAGAACATTATAAAATTTTTGTTTAAAAAAGATAACTGGGCCAGGTGCAGTGGCTCACACCTGTAATCCCAGCACTTTGGGAGGCCAAGGTGGGCAGATCACCTGAGGTCAGGAGTTCAAGACCAGCCTGGCCAATATGGTGAAACCCCCTCTCTACAAAAATACAAAAAAATTAACCTAGCATGATGGCAGGTGCCTGTAATCCCAGCGACTCGGGAGGCTGAGGTGGGAGAATTGCTTGAACCAGGGAGGCAGAGGTTGCAGTGAGCCAAGGTTGCACCATTGCACTCCAGCCTGGGCAACAGAGTGAGACTCCATCTCAAAAAAACAAAACTTTCAGGTGTGATGGAATAGTTCAGATGAAATAATGCTTCTTCTACGAACAGCTACAAAAGTTAGATAAATATATATTTTAAATATATGTTTTAAGTAATCAAAGAGCTACAGAGGAAAATAGGAATTAAGGGGACACAATCTTGGAGAAAAGAGAACCATACAGAGAACTGAGCTGACATTATGCAGTCCCCTTTCTCCTTAGGACATTTTTAAATTCTAGGTATAGAGCAGGAAAATAAATGAAGAATTCAAGCAAAGGGATCAGGGAGAGGATTACTACTAAGAGGGAGAGAAACCAACGAAACCTTTTACCATCTCACACTAGAAAGAAAAAGAGTCATAGAGGCTTGATTTTTATAAGGAAAGAGAATTGGGAAACTGGCCCCGATACTTTGTTGGACTTGCCTGAAGACATTTGCTGAATTCTCAGGTTGTGCTGGGATGGAGGTTAGAGGCCAGATAAAAACCTCTGATAAGTAGTGCACAGAAGGCACAGGTTTTGGTAATCACTTATTGCTGAAAAGGGAGGTATTAGATGTCAGGCCTCCATAAGTCCTCAGGTGAATACCTAGATGCTATGCCCAAAGAGTCGGGGTTGATCTAGAAGTTAACTGAGCCTGTAATCACCTCAGTCTCTAATGGGAACAAAGCATTAATTGCCTACTTGATCTGCTAGCAAAGGGAATAGTAATCTCTGAAGGAAGATAAGATAAAATCATCCACAACCCCTAAAAATGTTCATACACAATGCCCAACATTTAATAAAAAGTTACAAGGCATGGCACACCTTATGACTGAAAAACAAGAATAGAAAAAACACAGTAAAAACAATTTCAAGAAAAGCCAAATGGGCAAGGTGGCAGGCGCCTGTAATCCTGGCTACCTGGGAGGCTGAGGCAGGAGAATTGCATCAACCAGGAAGATGGAGGTTGCAGTGAGCCAAGATTGTGCCATTGCACCCTGGTCTGGGAAACAAGAGCAAAGGCTTCATCTCAAAAAAAAAAAAAAAAAAAAAAAAAAGACCAAAAAAAAAAACAAAACAAAATGTAAATATAAAAGAGAAAAAATGGAGAATTTTACTAGAAAATTTGAATCCATAAAAATAGAAATATTCGAACTGAAAATTTTAAAACTGAAATTAAGTACTCAAAAGAGCAAATTAGCCATGCAAGACCAAATTAGTAGTGAACTAGAAAAAAAATGAATACAAAATATCCAAACTGAAGCATTATGTGTAAAAAGGGTGGGAAATATAGAAAAGAAAGTACTATGTACTTTTGAAATGAAAGTCTGCAAAAGAGAAAAGTACAAGAATGGGTCATGTATCAGTTTCTTCTCATGCTGCTATAAATAACTGCCTGAGACTGGGTAATTTATAAAGGAAAGAGGTTTAATTGACTCACAGTTCTGCATGGCTGAAGAAGCTTCAGGAAACTTACAACCATGGTGGAAGAGGAAGGAAACATGTCCTTCTTCACATGGTGGCAGGAAGAAGAATGAGAGAAGTGCAGAACACAGGGGTTGGGGAAGCCCCTCACAGAACCATCAGATCTTGTGAGAACTCACCATCACGAGAACAGCATAGGGGAACTGCCCCCGATAATTCAATCACCTCCCATGAAGTCCCTCTCCTAACATATGGGGATTACAATTCAGATTAAAATTCAAGATGAGATCTGGGTGAGGACACAAAGCCAAACCATGTCAGGTCAGAAGAAATATTTTAATAAATAATGAGCTACAAAATTATCTGAAATTAATGAAAGACAAGCCTCAGATTCAAGCCTACAAACCTAAAGTAAGATGAATTTTAAAAGGACAGCCTAAGCACATTATAGCCAAATTGTTAAAACCAAAGACAAATGAAAATCTTTCAGGCAGTTAGATTTTAAAAAGGCACAATAGTTGTAAAAGCAACAAAAGACTTAAATTCATTTCTCAACTGAGATGATGGAAGATAGAGGACAATTAAGTAACATTTTTAAAGTGCTGAAAGAACTGGGTGTGGTAGCTCACACCTATAGTCTCAGCTATTTGGAAGGCCAAGGCAGGAGTATCACTTGAACCCAGGGATTTGAGACCAGTCTGGGCAACATAGACTCCATTTCTTAAAAAATGAAAAATAAAGATAAGAAAAGAAAAAGATGCTGAAAGAAAATAATTGCCAATCTAGAACTCTATACCAAGCAAAAATGCTATTCAAAAATGAAGGCGGGCTGGGGGGCGGTGACTCACTCCTGTAATCCCAGCACTTTGGGAGGCCGAAGTGGGCAGATCACCTGAGGTCAGGAGTTCCAGACCAGCATGACCAACATGGAGAAACCCTGTCTCTACTAAAAATACAAAATTAGCTGGGCATGGTGGCAGGCGCCTGTAATCCCAGCTACTCGGGAGGCTGACGCAGGGGAATCACTTGAACCCAGGAGGTGGAGGTTGCCGTGAGCCGAGATTGTGCCATTGCACTCCAGCCTGGACAACAAGAGTGAAACTCCATCTCAAAAAAAAAAAAAAAAAGGAAGGCAAACTAAAGAAATTTCCAGATAAACAAGACTGAAAATATTCATCACTAGCAGATGTGAACTAAAAGAAATACTAAAAGGAATTCTGCAGACAAAAGAAAAATGGTCCAACCAGCAGCATGGAAACATGAGAAAATAATAAAGAAATATGAAAAGAGATGATATGAGGGTAGATGTAAATAATCACAAAATAAATCAATAATTTAATATCTTGTGGAGATTAAAATGTAGAATAAATATAGGAGCAGAAAAATATAAAACACATGTTCACTAGAGAAAATAAACAAAACCCAAAGTGTATTATTTGAAAAGAACAATAAAAGTGATAGGTCCTTTAGCATGATATCATAAATAGAAGCAAAGACACAAACTTTCAATATTAGAAGGAAAAATGAAACATCCCTCAAGTTATATAGGTACTGAATAGATAATAAGGAATATAATTAATAATTATGTCATTTAAAATTGTGGTGAAACTGAGAAATCCCTAGAAAACATAGCTTACCAAAATGGACACAAAGAGAAATAAAAATTTATATATCTATTTTAAAAACCTAACCTAGAATTAAAAACCTGCACACAAGTAAAGCTCTAGATTTAATGGTTCCATCAGTGATTTCTTTTAAACATTAAATGAAAAAATAACAACAATCTTTTAGAGAATAGGAAGACAAAATACTTCCCTAATTTTTTGTAAGGCCAATGTGATCTTAACTGTAAAACATACAAGAAAGGAAAATTGTAGGCCAATTTCTAGAAGAAAATGGTTTTTAAAATTACCAACTAAAAAAGACTAGTACATTACAACAAGTAAGGGTTAATTTCAAGAATGCAATATTAGTTTCCCACTTAAAAATCAATCAACTTAATTTGCCACACATAAAAAGAAGTGGGAGTAAGAGAAATTTTCAGTCAGCAACTGGTACCTATACAAATCCAAAAGACCACAGAAATAATATAAGAATGATAGTTATTGAAAGTCCTAGCCAGAGCAATCAGGCAAGAGAAAGAAATAAAGGGCATCTAAATTGGAAAAGAGGAAAAACCAAACTATCTCTGGTTGCTGATGATATGATTGTGTACTTAGAAAACCCTAAAGATTTCTCCAAAAGACTCCTAGATTTGATAAATTAATTCAGTAAAGTTTCAGATTACAAAATCAATGTACACAAAACAGTTTCACTGCTATACACCAAAAACAACCAGGCTGAGAATCAAATCAAGAACTCAATCCCTTTTACAATAGCTGTAAAAGAAAAATATATATAGGAAGATACTTAACCAAAGAGATGAAAGATCTTTACAAGGAGGACTATAAAACATTGCTAAAGGAAATTATAGATGACACAAAAAAATGGAAATATATTTCAGATTCATGGATTGAAAGGATCGATATCATGAAAATGATCATACTGCCCAAAGCAATCTACAGATTCAATGCAATTCCTGTCAAAATACTAACATCGTTTTTCACAGAATTAGAAAAATCATCCCAAAATTGATATGGATCCTAAATATAACCTGAATAGCCAAAGCAATCCTAATCAAAAAGAACAAATCTAGTGGCATCACATTACTCGACTCCAAATTATACTATAAGATTATAATAACCAAAACAGGATGGTACTTGTATAAAAGTAAATACATAGACCAATGGAACATGATAGAGAACCCAAAAATAAAGCAACATACTTACAACCAACTGATCTTTGACAAAGCATGCAAAACCATAAATTGGGGAAAGGAAACCCTATTCAATAAATAGTGCTGGGAAAATGGGATACCCACATGTAGCAGAAAGAATTTGGATCCTTTTCTCTCATCATATAAAAAAATCAACTCAAAATGGATTAAAGTCTTAAATCGTCACTTGAAGCCATAAAAATTCTAGAAGAAAACCTAGGAAAAACTCTTGTAGACATTAGCCAGGTGGAGAATTTGTGACTAAGACCCCTAAAGCAAATACAACAAAAGCAAAGTAAATAAATGAGACCTAATTAAACTAAAAAGCTTCCGCATGACAATAATCAGAGTACATATTTGAAAACTATGCATCCAACAAAGAATAATATCTGGAATCTACAAGGAACGCAAACAAATCAGTAAGAAAAAAACCAAATAATCCCATCAAAAAGTGAGCAAATTACATGAACAGACATTTCTCAGAAGAAGATGTACAAATGACCAGCAAACGTGAGAAAATACTCAACATCATTAATCATCAGGAAAATGCAAATTAAAACTACAGTGAGATACCATCTTACCCCAGCTAGTATGGCCATTATTAAAATGTAAAAAAACAATAAATGTTGGCATCAATGTAGTGAAAGGGGAATAATCTTTTTTTTTTTGAGATAGGGTCTCTCTCTGTCATCCAGACTACAGTGCAGTGGCATGAACATGGCTCATTGCAGCCTCAAACCACTGGGCTCAAGTCATGCTCTCCCTCAGCCTCCCAAGTAGCTGGGGCAACAGGTATGTGCCACTATGCCTGGCTAATTAAAAAAAAAAATTGTTTTGTAGAGACAGGGTCTCACTATGTTTCCCCGGCCGACCTTGAACTCCTGGGCCCAAGTGATCCTCCCATCTCAGCCTCCCAAAGTGTTGGAAGTATAGGCATGAGCCACCTCACCCAGCCACGAATGCTTATACACTACTGGTGGGAATATAAATTAGTGCAACCTCTAAAAATAGTATGGAGATTTCTCAAAGAAATAAAAGTAGATCTAGGTCAGGTGTTGTGGCTCATGCCTGTAATTCTAGCATTTTGGTGGCTCACGCCTCAAATCCTAGCATTTTGGGAGACCAAGGCAAGAGGATTCCTTGATCCCTGGAGTTCCAGACCAGCCTGGACAACATAATGAGACCTTGTCACTAAAAAAAAAATCAAAAAAGTGAAAAGTTAGCCAGGCCTGGTGCTGCCAGCCTATGGTCCCAGCTACTCAGGAGGCTGAGGTGGGAGGATTGCTTGAGCCCAGGAGGTAGATGCTTCAGTCAGCCATTGTCATGCCAATGCACTGTAGCTTGGGTGACAGACTGAGTCCTTGTCTCAAAAAAAAAAAAGGTAGATCTATTATTTGGTCCAGCAAACCCACTACTACGTATCAACCCCCCCAAAAAAGAAGTCATTATTTAAAAAACAAACAAAAAACACCTGCACACATATTTATTGCAGCATAATTCACAATTGCAAAGATATGGAACCAACCTAAGTGTTCATAAGTTGATGAATGGATAAAGAAAACCTGGTATACATATACCATTGAAAACTACTCAGCCATGAAAAAGAATGAAATGATGTCTTTTGCAGCAACTTGGTTGGAGCTGGAGATCATTATTCTAAGTGAAGTAACTCAGGAATGGAAAACCAAATACCGTATTTTCTCAATTGTAAATGGGAGCTAAGCTATGGGTATGCAAAGGCAAACAGAGTAGTAGAATGGACATTGGAAACTCAGAATGGGGAAGGGTGAAACGAGAATGAGGAATAAAATACTGCATATTGGGTACAGTGTACACTACTCAGGTGACAGGTACACTAAACTCTCAGACTTTCTGCTATACAGTTAATCCATGTAACCAAAAACCACTTGTACACTTAAAGCTGTTGAAATTAAAAAAGGAAAAAAAATGGTTATTAATATAGAATAACTATAGGTAAATTTAACAATTTTGTGAAATGAAATCAACATACAAAAATCAAGTTTTTAAATATTAGCAACAAAGTAACAAAAAATGAAATGAGAAAGATGATAATATTTACAAAAAATGAGATACCTTAGAATAAATCTAATCAAAGATGTAAAAAAACCTTTTGAAGTAGCTGTAAATAAATGGAGGGTAATATCATGTTAATGGGTTAGAAGACTCAACATTGTAATAATTTTAGTTCTCCCCAAATTGATAGATTTAATCTAATCCTAATCAAACTCCCAGCAGGTTTATGTAAAAATAAGCTGATTTGGCCAGGCATGGTGGCTCATGCCTGTAATCCTAGCACTTTGGGAGTCCAAGGCAGGTGGATCACATGAGGTCAGGAGTTCAAGACCAGCCTGGCCAATATGGTGAAACCCTGTCTCTACTAAAAATACAAAAATTAGCCGGCATGGTGGTGGGCTGCTTGGGAGGCTGAGACAGGAGAATTGCTTAAACCCGGGAGGCAGAGGTTGCAGTGAGCTGAGATCACACTACTGCACTCCAGTGTGGGCAGTAGAGCAAGATTCCACCACAAAAAAAAAAAAAAAAAGCTGATTCTGAAATATATATAAAAGCAAATCTGCCACAAAGGTATTCTTCAAGAACATTTGTAGATATTACTACTAGATACTAAGACTTAAAGTGATCACAATTGAGACAGTGTGGTATTAGCACAGACAGACAAACTGATCAGATAACGGAATAGAAAAATCCAGAAACAGACCAGCACTGATTTTTTTTTTAATAAAGGTATTTTTGTAGTGCAATGGGTATGGGCTTCTCAATAAATGGTGCTATGTCAATCAGAGTAAAATAAATGTGTCCTGAACCTTTCTTCTTTGCAAAAATCACAAGAAGGATTTTAGGCCTAATGTAAAAGATTAAACTAATAAAGCTTTCAGAAGAAAGCATAGGAGAGTATCTTTATGACTTTGGGGTTGGCAAAGACTTCATTAAAAAAAGTACTCATCATACTTTATTGATATATTGAAAAATTGGGCTACAAGAATAATAAGAGCTGCTGTTTCTCAAAAGACACCATAGTGGGAGCAAAGGCAAACTACACAGTTGAAGTAGATATTTGCAGAGTATACACTTGGCAAAGGACTTGTATTCTATAAAGGATTTAAAGCCTCACAAAATCAATAAAGGAAAAATAGTCGATGCAATAAAAGTTCATGTGAATGCGGAGGGCAAAGCTTGCTTTGGAAGCATAAGGCCTCTGACAGGACAACATGAAGAAGTGCTGGTACTCTTGGGGTGGGTCCCGAGTTGACACGGTGAGGGGAAGGAGCCCCTTACAGTAGGGAATCCATTCAGGATTTCAAGCTGGTTTGGAGACACCTTAATTTAACACTCTCAAATGACTCCAGCTCACCTGCCTTATGTATGTGTATGTGTGTGTGTGTGTGTGGAGATGGCCACACTATACTAAAATGATAGTAGTTAGAGCTCCATCCCCTTCTTCCTCTATTTCTATGAATTCTCCTGGTCTTTGCCCTTTGTTTCCTGTGCCCCTACTAAATTCCATCTCACTTTTTCATTCTTCCTGTTTCCATCTCTTTTCTTCCCAACTAAGGTGGAATATAGCATTGGTTTTGGTGTTGTTTTAAATTCCCACAAACTATCACTAACATACGGTAGTTGTGTAGGTGGACTACACAGGCTTTACTGAAAAGCTTTGGAGGCAGTGGCAGGGGCAGGTGGACAGGGGCAGTGGTAAGGAGGATAAGTGAGCACCAAGAGTTAGACTTCTTTGTTCTCAGTTCCTCAGTCACTCTCATCTCCCCAGCCCTACTTTCCCAGTTTGCTGGGTTGCAAGGTCCTATCCCTCTACCTGAAAGTTTTTCAGGAAACTCCAGATTCTTTATTATGTAGACTAAACCATTTAGCTCTTTTTTGTCTCACTCCTCTGCCTTTTGTGATCCTGTCCTGTGGCTGATCTTTCAGCAAACTCCATTGACAGGTTTCACCAAGCAAAGGAGAGGCATCTAGAGAGGGATTTGGGGACTATCTTAAAGAATAATTATTTAAAATCCCAAATTGAATTCATTAATGTAAGACACACTCTTCTCTCCTCCTGGAACCTGGTTCTTACACCAAGTTCTGCCTTTTCTTTTTCTTAAAAATTTTTCCAGGGAGTTCACACACCATTGCCTAGGATGGTTACAAATGATGGGTTCTTGGTCTCTCAATGCAATAGAAATTGACATGAGGCTCAAAGAGTTTTCCCCGGGAAAACTTCATTGGAGCTTATGCATGGGCATAAGGGAAGCAGCACAAGAGAGAGAATTTCCTTACTGACTCTTTGAAAAGAGCCTGTTGGGATTCTAGTTCCTGGAATTCTTTATGTAAAAGGCATGGTTAAACATTATGAGAACACAGAAGAACAATATATAGAATGGCTATTTTCTTAGTATGACTGAAGCCTTGGGCTTAGTAGGTATGGCATCAGTGAGGTAGTGGTGTGGTTTTCTGATCAGTGGATATGTGTGAAAGAATGCTCTAGTGGGGTTGAGCTAAAGCCAAGCCCCTTTCCTACTCTGTCTCGCGCAGAAAAATGTGAAAAGAAAGACTGACCTAGCCTCCCAGCCACATCTTTCTCCTGTGTTGGGTGCTTCCTGCCCTTGAACACTGGACTCCAAGTTCTTTAGTTTTGGAACTCGGACTGGCTCTTCTTGCTCCTCAGCAGGCAGACAGCCTGTTGTGGGACCTCATGATCATGTGATTTAATACTTAATAAATTACTCTTTATATATATATGTGTATGTGTGTGTATATATCTGTGTGTATATATATGTGTGTGTGTATGTATATATGTATATATATGTGTGTGTATATATGTATGTATATATATAAAGGGTAGTTTATGAAGTATATGTATATTCCATTAGTCCTGTCCCACTGAGAACCCTGACTAACACAGATTTTGGTACCAGGAGTGGTTCTAGAGGAAGAGAATATTAAAAATGGAGTTCTTTCATTGGTTTTGGGGTTCCTGGAGTTGGCTACTTAATATGATTAGACCCAAAAATGCTAAGGACTCTACTTCTAATAATATGGAGAACACTGATAGTCCTTGGCATGAACTGTTTAGAGAGTTATGCAAAATAAATGCATTTGACACTCCTGATTCATTGCTCATGAGAAGCAAGGAGTTTATGACTCTATACGTAATTCCTTTGACAATGTGTGGAGAACCAAGGAACATAATGAAGCTGGCTGGTTGCTTTTAAGTTCAGTGGACAAAGTGGTGAAAGACAATGATGAACTCAGGGATTCTATCTCCCAGCTTCAGAAGCAGATACTGAGCCTCAAATCTGCTAAGATTGCCCTGAGGAAGAGTCTTATCTCCTGTAGAGCTCTTTCTGTAGAAAGAGAGGTGGCAGGGGCCAAGTGGCAGCACTCAACCATTAAAGGCTAGGTGGGTGTAGCTACTGTAATGGACAGCAGAGGCAAAGCAGCAAACAGAATAGTCTGACTTACGTAGAGCTCTGGTATTGGCTAATAAATTATGGTGTTCCTATAAGTGAAATTGACAGGAAGCCTACTGCATTTCTACTTAATATATGCAAGCAGAAAACTTCTAGGTTGAATGGACAAAATACTAATTTGAATTGTAGAAACAGAGAATCATGGCCCCTCAATCAATTTCTAGACATGAGCCAGTTTACAGACCTGGAATCCCTTGAATGAAGGGAAGGCCAGATCCCCTTGAGGAAGGATCCCACTACATTACTGACAGTTTATGCAGTGAATCTTTCTCCCATCCTTCCTCAAGGAGACCGCCAGCCTTTTACCAGGGTAACTGTGCCCTGGGGAAGGGGAAATGATCAGACATTTCAGTGACTATTAGACACTGACTCTGAGCTCACATTGATTCTAGGGGACCCAAAATGTCACTGTGGTCCTCCAGTTGAAGTAGGGGCTTATGGAGGTCAGGTAATTAATGGAGTTTTAGCTCAGGTCCAACTTACAGTGGGTCCACTTGTTCCTGTTCAACTTTCCCATTTGGCCTGTGCAGAAGACAGATGGGTCTTGGAGAATGACAGTGGATTATCATAAGCTAAACCAAGTGGTGACTCTAATTGTAGCTGCTGTACCAGATGTGGTTTCATTGAGTGAGCAAATTAACACATCTGCTGGAACCTGGTATACCACCATTGACTTGGCAAATGCATTTTTCTCCATTCCTGTCCATAAGGCCCACCAGAAGCAATTTGCTGTCAGCTGGTAAGGCCAGTAATATCTTTTACTGTCCTACCTCAGGGGCATATCAACTCTCTGGCTTTGTGGTATAATCTTATTCGGAAAGACCTTGATCACTTTTTGCTTCTGCAAGAGTCCATTACATTGATGACATTATGCTGATTAGATCCAGTGAGCAAGAAGTAGTAAACACACTGGTCTTATTGGTGAGATATTTGCATGCCAGAGGATGGGAAATAAATCCAACTAAAATTCAGGGAACGTCTACTTCAGTAACATTTCTAGGGGTCCAGTGGTGTGGTCTGTTGAGATATTCCTTCTAAGGTAAAGGATAAATTGCTGCATTTGGGCCCTCATGCAACCAAGGAAGAGGCACAATGCCTAGGGGGCCTATTTGGATTTTGGAGGTAACACATTCCTCATTTGAGTGTGTTATTCCAGTCCATTTATCAAGTAACCTGAAAGGCTGCCAGTTTTGAGTTGGGTCCAGAACAGGAGAAAGCTCTGCAACAGGTCCAGGCTACTGTGCAAGCTGCTCTGCCACTTGGACATATGACCCACCAGATCCAATGGTGCTTGAGGTGTCAGTGACAGATAGGGATGCTGTTTGGAGCCTTTGGCAGGCCCCTATAAGTGAATCACAGCAGAGGACTCTAGGATTTTGGAGCAAGGCCCTGCCATCTTCTGCAGGTAACTACTCTCCTTTTGAGACATAGCTCTTGGACTGTTACCAGGCATTGGTGGAAATAGTTTGACTATGGGTCATCAAGTCACCATAGGACCTGAACTACCGATCATGAACTGGATGCTTTCTGGCCCATCTAGCCATGAAGTGGGTTGTGCACAGCAGCATTCCATCATCAAATGGAAGTGGTATATAATGTGATTGGGCTTAAGCAGGTCCTGAAAGCACAAGTAAGTTACATGATGAAGTGGTTCAAATGCCCATGTTCTTCACTCCCACCATGACTTCTCTCCTCCAGGCTGCACCAATGGTCTCATGGGGCATTCCCTAGGCTCAGTTGACAGAGGAAGAGAAAAGTAGGGCCTGGTTCACAGATGATTCTGCACAATATGCAGGCACCACCCAAAAGTGGACAGCTGTAGCACTATAGCCCCTTTCTAGGACGTTTCTGAAGGACAGTGGTGAAGGGAAATCTTTCTAGTGGGCAGAAAGACGAGCAGTGCACCTGGTTGTGCACTTTGTCTGGAAGGAGAAATGTCCAGATGTGTGATTATATACTGATTCATGGGCTGTTGCCAAGGGTGTTTGGCTGGATGGTCAGAGACTTGGAAGAAGCATGATTGGAAAATTGGTGACAAAGATATTTGGGGAGGAGGTATGTGGATGGACTTCTCTGAGTGGCCAAAAACTGTGAAGATATTTGTATCCCATGTGAGTGTTCACCAATGGGTGGCCACAGCAGAGGGGGATTTTAATAATCAAGTGGATAGGGTGACCTGTTCTGTGGACACCACTCAGCCTCTTTCCCAAGTCACCCCTGTCATCACCCAATGGGCCCATGAACAAAGTGGCCATGGTGGCAGGAATGGAGGTTCCACATGGGCTCAGCACATGGACTGCCACTCACCAAGGCTGACCTGACTATAGCCACTGGTGAATGCCTAATTTGCCAGCAGCCAAGTCCAACGCTGAGCCCTCAATACGGCGTCATTCCTCAGGGTCATCAGCCAGCTACCTGGTGGCGGGTTGATTATATTGGACCTCTTCCATCATGAAAAGGGCAGAGGTTTGTTGTCACTAGAATAGACACTTACTCCAGATATGGCTTTGTCTATCCGGCATTCAATGCTTCTGTCAAGGCTACCATCCATGGACTCATGGAATGCCTTATCCACCATTATGGTATTCACACGGCATTGCCTCTGAATGCTCTGAATCAGCACTTAATATACGGTACTGTTTCTTCCATAGCCAGGATTCATGAGTCCAGGAATCAAGGGGTGGAAGTGGAAATGGCACCACTCACCATCACCCCTAGTGATCCACTCGCAAAATTTTGCTTCCTCTTCCCATGACATTACATTCTGTTGGCCTAGAGGTCTTAGTCCCAGAGGGAAGAACACTGCCACAAGGAGAAATAACAATGATTCAATTAAACTGGAAATTAAGATTGCCACCTGGACACTTTGGACTCCTCCTACCTTTAAATCAACAGTCTTAAGAAGGGAATTACTGTGTGGGTGGGGGTGATTGACCTGAACTATCAAGATGAAATCAGTCTGCTACTCCATGACAGAGGTAAGGAAGAGTCAGCATGGAATACGGGAGATCCATTAGGACATCTCTTAGTATTACTGAAGCAGGAGGGGTTGCAAACAAACCTCTCAAACACTGAACTGGGAAGGAAGTGGTGTTTTATTTGGTTGGGAGCTGTGGTGGCATAGATGCCGAATAACTGAGCTCCCCAACAAGGAAAATTCTTGCCCTTTTAAAGGCTTACAACTCTAGAAATTACATGTGAAAGGGTCTTGATCCATGAAATAGGCATGGATCATGACTTAGGTGGGGGTTTGATCCTGTTTAAGTAAAAAGAATGCCTTCTGGAAAGATTCCTCCATACCATACCCGTGATCTATAGATGGGATTGTGGTTAGCAGTTGGGGTCTTATCCTTAACCTGGCCAGCAGCGCCAACTAGTCTCTCCTAACTGGCTGACTTCTTCTAACTTCTTTTGAGATGCAATGTAGAAGGCTGAAGAGGAAATGACCTTAGAAGCTGAAGAGGATTAAGGGTCTCCTTCCTCACTCCCTGCTTTGAGACTCTTACCTATAACATTAGGGAGAGGTCTCACTCTTATTCTCATTTTCATGATCCTCTAAAGAAACTGATTGATAATGATGCATATAATATACTTGTGATGTGATTTTCTGGTTAACTACAGCAGTGATGAATCCTCTAATCATCTGAAGGAACAGGGGAAGCAAACAAGGGAGTAACAAGCAAACACCTATTATTATTACAGCACTTATGATGAGAGTCTTGAATCCTCCTAAGGATGAGAACCAACCTCCAAACAAGGACTCAGGGTTAAATCCATGCCAGAGTTGCACAGGCACGTGTGCCAGTTTGGTCATGTCTCTGACAATATCCTCAACTACTTGACCCTGGTCATCTGTGTGTAGGCAGCAGTTGATTAGATTTAATTTTCTGCAGACTCCTCCTTCAGCTGCTAGCAAGTAATCTAAGGCCAACCAGTTCTGATATAGCATTTCTCATTTGAGTTTCTTGTTGGGCCAAAATGGACAGAGCTTTTCCTATTTCATTAGTATTTCCAAAACAGCCTGCAACTGGATGACCTGATTGAGCATGTAAATAGGAGTCCCGTATCCCCATGAGCCATCCTCCGCCTGTGTGGCCAGCCAATAATATTCAATAATTCTCTCCAGTGGCCACCCATCATCTTTCCATTCATCTATCTTTAGACTTCTTTTCTCCCGGGAAGAGCAAACTGGATATCCTAACAGCTCACCTGTCTTAACAGATAGTAGAAAAAAGAAGGTTTGATGATGCCTGTAACACAGCTACCTGACCATCTTCCAGGCAGTTGTACATATGCTCTATGTCCACGTATTCAGTACAACCCAGCTGGGGCCATCCAGTCTCTCCAATACCCAGGATGATTCCAAGCATCCTGTAATTTTGGAAATTTTAGGAGGGGGTTCTTCTCTATGTAATTTGAGCTCCACCAGGTTACAGTGTCCTCTGTTCCATTACACAGTTATTGCCCTAAGCAGCTAAGCTTTCCTACTGGAACAGTGAAGTCTTTTCCTTCTTTGGCCAAAGAGTATTGTCCAATAATTGAAACCTTTAAAACCCAGAAACTATAGATTTGAATTCTTTGAACTGAGATTAGGTCAGGACAAGGTTAGAGGATACTAACTCACAAGCTTCCCATGGCCATTGATCACCCATAGTTCCTCCACATACATATCAAGAAGTTATATTAAGGGAATGGGTTACACTTTCAGCAATTTGGAGGAACAAGGTCTTTGTCTTTTTCAGAAGCTCTGGCATTGGCTCATTCAATATGTCATAGAAGGGCTGATATACACTGGCTGGGCTGAGCGTTTTTGGATTTTTCCCTGAATCTGGATACTGACTCCAGGGTCACATCCTTTTCCATCAATTCCTAGCATTACACTCTCCTCTTTTCCCCATTTGGGGTCTTGGGGGTTTGTGATTATTAATTCTACTGGGTTACAATGTCCTGAAATGCAGGGGACATTACCCCATGGAATGGTGCCCCTCCTTTTTACAAGGCGAATCATTTTTATCATTTTTCCAAGTGGCCCAGGTGACACATGACCAATAAAGGCAATCAGAGCACCAGTAGGTTTTCTGGCAGATCTACTAGTGCTCCTTCATATAACTTTGTTCCCATCTGTGGGAACCACAGCCACCCCCCAACTGAACTGATAGGCATTGATGGCTGCACAGGCATCAAACCTCAGGGTGACCTGTTTTGGGCTTCCCTTTTCCTCTGTTTATCTATTAACTTAGTAAGACTGTTCTATCACCCCATTATGAGTTTAATTTCAAAAGTTGTATGCCTAGGGGGTTCTGGTGGATTGTAGCAGATATCAGGTTGTCCATCTCCTGGGTTACACACCTTATACTAAGTTCTATTATATAAACAGATTCCCTTCTGTGTCCCTGCACATTCATAACTATAGAACAAAAGAATGGCAGCAACTTTCTGTCCTACCTCAGTAACCTGGTGCACACACCAAGAGCATTCTCTAAAATCAGTTAATGTCCCAACTGTATAATTCCAAATATTAAGAAAAATAAGTCCCACGGTGAGTTTCCTCATGCTTCAGCCATACATGGACCAGCCAGCTTCTGGGATGTGGCTGGAGCAGGGCTTGTTGTCCTTCTCAAGGTGATTCTGCAGTCATTGTCTGGGTCTGGTGTAGCTTCCCAAGTTTCACCTGCTACAGGATTCATGCGGCTGTGGTGGATCCAGGCTGGGATTCCCTCTACCTTTATGGCTGTGGGAGTGGTCAGGATCATGGTCTAGGGTCATTTCCAATGTGGCGTCAGAGGGGCTACATTCCATTCCTTTATCCAGACGTGATCACCTGGTGAGAAAGGGTGAACTGGGGAGAATAAGCTTACAGGGCATCTTTCATTTACCCAGGTTGAAATATCCTGAGTGATTTTTCCTAGAGCTTGTAACTGTCATCCTAACTCAATCTCTCCCCACTCCTGAGGAGTTGCTGGGAGTGCTCGCAGTATGGGAGGACGCCTATGATATAAGACTCCATGGGGGGATACATCGTAGAGGGAGTACATCTAATTTTGAATAACACCAAGGGAAGTGCCTGCACCCACTTTAATCCTGTTTCCTGACACATTTTCCCTAAGCTATTTTTAATACTCTGGTTCATCTGCTCCACATTTCCAGAACTTTGTGATTAGCAGGCAGTGTGCAGCTTCCAAGTGATACCCAATGCCATTGCCATTTTCCGGACCAAATCTGCCACAAATGCTGGTCTATTGTCTGATCCGATGCTCAGTGGCAGTCCAAACCTAGGGATGAGATCTCAAAGAAGCACACGGGTTACTTCATGGGCCTTTTCTGTCCTAGTCGGGAAGGCCTCTACCTGCCCAGAGTACATGCACACCAGGACTCAGGACTGACAAATACTTGTGTCCCCCCATACTTGGGCATTTCAGTAAAATCTACCTGGAGATCTTCAAATGGAGCTGCTCCATAAGCTTGCATGCCAGGGGGAATAGTTGGACCTTGCCTTGCGTTTTGCTGCCGACATGTAATGCATCACTGCTCCACAGTTTTGGTCAGGGCTGATAAGTGTGAGATGTAAAAATACCAGCCCAACACCTTCTCATGTGACTGTTGACCTAAATGAGTGGTTTCATGTATGGCCTGTAGGACCACAGCCCCTAATAGCTGCAGCACCGCTACTCTTCGATCTGGTAGCCGGATCCATCCCTTTTTAATTATTTGCCCTCCTTGTGCTTGGAGAAAGTCGTTTTCCTCCTTAGAATAAGTGGGCACCAAGTCAGGTTTCTGGGGAATCAGAGGGGCTGTAACTGCTACTCAGTAGGGAGTAGATGCTGCCTTACACACTGCTGAATCGGCTCAAGAATTTCCCAGAGCTACAGAGGTGTGGGTCCACTGATGTCCTCAGCAGTGCATGACTGCCACCCTTTGGGGCCTCCAAACTGCTTCTAGTGACTGTAAAATTTCACGTTGGTACTTTATTTCTTTTTCCTCTGAATTTAACAGTCCTTTTTCTTCGTACAGCACTCTATGTATTTGAAGAGTTAGAAAGACATACTGGGAATCAGTATAAATGTTCACAGCCTTACCTTCACTCAGTTCTAGGGCTTTGGTCAGAGCAATAAGTTCAGCGTTCTGAGCCAAAGTACCCTGAGGCAGTGGCATGGCCTTGATTACAGTGTCTAGATTTACTACTGCATAGCCTGCACACCTTTCTCCTCGTGGATTAACAAAACTACTTCCATCCACATACAACTCCCAGTCTACTACAGTCCATGGTTGATCCCGAAGATCAGGCCTGCTGGAATAAACTGAGTCCAATACTTCAACACAGTTGTATTCAACTGGGCCCTCTGACACCAGGAGCAAAATGGCGGTGTTTAAGGTGTTGTAGACCTCAATGATGATGTGGGGATTTTCACTCAGCAGGCTCTGGTATTTGGTTAACCTAGCATTTGTCAACCAATGATGTCCTTTGGTATTCATCAAAGTCACTACTGCGTGGGGTGCTTTGATATTTAAGTTTTGTCCCAGAGTTAGCTTATCAGCCTCTTGTGCTAGCAGAGCAGTCGCTGCCAGGGCCCTTAAATATGGGGACCATTCCTTGGGAACTCCATCCAGCTGCTTGGAGAGATAAGCTACAGGCCTGGGCCAAGGTCCTACTGTTTGTGTTAGAGCTCCAGCTGCCATTTTTTTCTCTTTCTGACACATACAACGTGAAGGGCTTTGTTAAATCAGGTAACCCCAAAGCTGGGGCTCACATAAATTTCGCTTTCAGTTCCTGATAGGCCTGCCACTGCTGGGATCCTCATTCAAAGGGTTCACTTTGTATAGGGGTTTGGCCAGTACTGGGAAGTTTGGACTCCACAACCTACAGAAACCCACGGCTCCCAGGAACTCTCTCACCTGCCTTTTAGTCTTGGATTCTGGCAGGTTGCAAATGACTTGTTAACTCTCTGCTCCTACACTGTGCTCTTGCTGCTGGATGGTGAACCCCAGATATTGTACTTGCTGTCAGCAAATCTGGGCTTTTCTTTTAGACACTTTATACCCACAGTCCTCCAGGTGCCAAAGTAAGGCATCTGTTCCATATGCACACCTGACTGCAGTGGGGTGTCCCAATAAAAGGTCATCAGCATATTGGAGCAACATGCAGCCTAAGTCCTTAGCAGAAAACTTCCGGGGGTCACAGGCAATTGCCTCCCCAAAGATGGTGGGAGACTTCTTGAACCCCTGGGAGAGCCAGGTCTAGGTGTACTGGGTGATTACACCTGTTTCTGGGTTTTCCCATTGAAAAGCAAATAGTTTCTGACTCTCCAAGGCCAGTCTAATTCTAAAGAAAGCATCCTTTAAGTACAAGGAGGTGAACCAACTATCCTCTGCTGGCAGTAATCCCAACAGCATGTATAGGTTGGGTACAGTTGGCTGCAAAGTCACGGTGACCTGATTAACCAGTGCAAGTCCTGCACTGGCCTGTAGTCTTTGGTCCCTGGTTTAGGAACAGGCAAGAGGGGGATGTTCCATGGAGACTGGCAAGGAACTATAATTCCATAGTCCTTTAAGTATTTTAGGTGAACCTGAATGCCTTCTAGGGCCTCTTGGGGAACTGGATACTTTTGCCTAAATGGCTGAACCCCAGGCTTGACTTCAATGAGTACAGGGGCCTGGTTGATTGCCAGACCTGGCATATTGTCCTTGGCCCAGATGTTAGACCACCCTTTTGCTAATGCAGGTTCTATCTCCCAGTCTTGTTCAGTTAAGACGAACCTTCACTCTTCTTCATGAGGAACCCTGAGAGCCATTATGACTCCAGTTTTTGACAATGCCAGCTGTAAAGTGCCACTCTCATTGAAGGTGATGGTTGCCTGTAGCTTACTGAGCAGATCCCTTCCTAGCAGGGGCAAAGGGCAATCAGGCATGTACAAGAACTGATGTATAACCTCATGTCCTCCCACTGAACAGATCCAGGGTAGGCAAAAAGCCTGCTTTTCTGACATTCCAGTTGCCCCAAGTATGTCTATTGTCTTGCTGGACAAAGGGGCCATGGCTTGTGTCACCACCGAGTGCTCTGCCCCAGTGTCGACCAAGAAATCAATGTCCTTGTCCCCCACTGTCATCCTGACCATGGGCTCTTTAGGGGCAATTGAGCCCAGTCCCCTTTAGTTCAGTGGCCCTTCCATTAGATTGAACAGAGCTCCTTCACTTTTGTCTGAAGACTCGGGCTTAAGATTTTCCTGTTTTCCTGTCAACAGGAAACTTGTCCTTCCAGTATCCTACTTTTTTACAGTAAGCACACTTAACCAGTGTTGCAGGCACTGGCAATTAGACTGGGTAGCCTTCCAGGAACCCCCCTTTCCCTGCCCTCTTGGGGGTGCTCCTCTAATAGCGGTAGCTATCAAGTTGATGCTTCATCGAGCTTGATGCTTGTTTTCTCTACAACTTTCTCTATGGCTTATCACATCTCTGTTCACAAACACCTGGTTAGCTATGTCCCATAACTGTGAAGTATTGATGCCTGCAAATCCTGCCTGCTTCTGTAACTTTCTCCTAATGTCTTCTGCACACTGACTCACTAATGCCATGTTTACCATGCATTGGTTTTCGGGGCTCTCAGGATTGAAAGAGTATATTTGCGATAGGCTTCACATAGCCTTTCATAGGACTGTGTCACACTTTCCTCTTTCCCTTGAATAACCTCAGAGACTTTATTGATGTTTGTAGCTTTCTGGACTCCCTTTTCCAATCCCTCCAGTAAGGCCTCTCTGTACTGGATTAGCCTTTGCATGCCCTCTGGGGTGTCTGGATTCTACTGGGGGTCAGCCCCCGGTAGCTGGGCCCTGACATACTCTTGGGGTTTCTGGTAATTTGCTGGAATATGCTCCTCCAACCATTTGGAAGCAGCTTGGAGTAGTATCTGCCTTTCATCAGTGTTAAAAGGATACATAAGCAGCTGGAGGCAGTCAGCCCAAGTGGGGTTATGAGTCTGGACCATAGTTTGCAGCAGGTCAATGAGAGCTTGTGCCTTCTTGGTATAAGATGGGATGTTATTTTTTCAGTTGATAAGATTAGCTGAGGTGAACAGCAGGTATGTGAAAACATGTCTTTCCACCATGTGGCCATCCTCATCCACTCCCGTATACCTCTGCTCTCTTAAAGTCATCTGCATCCCTGCCTTGCGTTGCAGACAGACTGCTAGAGAGTAAGTTCCTCCTGGGAAGTGGGCGGCTATGGGAGGAGTCCCTCCACACATTCTCTCTTGTCTACCTGGGTGGTTTAGGGGTGTTCAATTCTGGAGAAGTGCTGAGGTTTCAGGCCCAGGGGTGAGGAGTCCCTCCTCCAGACCAGGGGGAGGAGATATTGTTAGCAAAAGCTCTTCTGCCACTGGATCTGCCAGGACCTTAAGAGCCTATGTCCGTGCTGCTGGATCTGACAGGACCTTAGGAGTCTGTGTCCCTCAGCAGGTGGAGTGGGGTTTTTCCCTAGCTGCCTGTCCCTTTGCCATCAGTACAGTTGCTGCCTGTCCTCTCAGCCACTGTGGGGGGTTTAGAACTAGCTGCAGCCATGAATCTATGTACATAAATTGATCAGGGTGTCCTGGCTTGCATGTAACCTTATGCCATACTTTGGAGACAAGAGACCTGTCTAGGCTCCCCTCTGAGGGCCAATCCACCCCAAATGCTGGCCAGTCTACCTCACATAGGGTCCTCAGCTTTTCTGGTGTTATAGTTACTCCATAATCCCCACTAAATCCCTTCTTGAAATTTTTCAGCACAGTCCCCAGTAGAATAGGCTTGCTATGAGTGTGATCCATGTTTTTGCACAGAAAAGCAGAACTCACAGGCAGTAAAGAGAGTTTTACCCCACCCTCAGTTTCTCCTGCCCAGCATGACACAACACACTCTGTTTCACTTTCACTTCAGGCTGGTAGGATTGGCTCCCTTTTGGGGAGTGTTTCAGATGCCGCTTGGCTTTGGAGAGTTTGTTACTCCCTACACAATATCTAGATTGTGCGGGCACCTCCTTCCAACTGTATGTGGATCACTCCTAATCACAGCCAGCCCCACTATTCGCTCAGAGCTTAGGGGCCTCTCTAAGGGATCTGCCACTCCCATGTTTGATGGCTGGTGAGTCCAATTGGACTCCTCCAATTACTCACAAAATCACACTCCACCCTTCATCCAAATTGAAAGCAAAAGCAAGACTCCTAAGGTTAGTTACAGAGAGAGAGAGAGAGAGAGAGAGAGAGAGAGAGATAGCACCGAGTTCAGGAGTGCCAAGTCTAGCACATGTAGGTGATCAGGCCACGCTTCTACCTAAAGGAGCTGGGCAAGCTTCCCACAATCAATCCTACCATGTTTCTGTTGTCCAGACACTCCAGGCACCCTTTCCTTCTTGGTGTTCAGCCACTGGGTGGATCCACACTGTGGCGGCCCACCCTGCTTTTGCTTTGATGAGGCATTCCACCAGGGCCAATGCCTACCTGGGAGCACTCTCAGGACTCACGTCACCCCAGCAGGCTGGAGTCCCCCACAGGGATGCTCCTCAGGACAATGCAAAACACCCGAAATGCTATCCTGGCTGACTGCCAACAGAAACTTGCTTCCCAGTCAGGGAACCAAATAATGAAGTGGGAGTGGCCACAAACAAATCTCTTGAACACCGAACTGGGAAGAAAGTGGTGATTTATTCGGCTAGGAGCTGTGGTGGCATAGATGCCTAACAACCGAGCTCCCCAGCAAAGAAAATCCTTTTATAACTCTAGAAATTACATGTGAAAGTATCTTGAGCCACAAGGTAGGCATGGAGTATGTGACTTAGGTGGGGGTCTGATTGTGGTTTAAGTAAAAACAATGGCTTCCAGAAGCATTCCTCCATACCATATCCATGATCTATAGATGGGATTGTGGTTAGCAGTAGGGGTCTTATCCTTAACCTGGCTGGTGGCACCAACTGGTCCCTCCTCTAGCTGACTTCTAACTTCTGCTTTTGAGATGCAATGTAGAAGGCTAAAGGGAAATGGCCTTAGAAGCTGAAGAGGATTAAGGGTCTCCTTCCTCAGTATAGCCTGTACAAACAAAACAAACTACTAACTTTCTTTTAGAGAAACATAAATCCAGAGCCTCTGCAATATAACTCGCTTAATGTATGGGAAACAATCCAAAACTACTTGACAAAAGAAGATATGAGAAAATGTAAATGGAGGTTGATGCCAACATGATTGAGCTAGATACTGGAAGTAGCTGACAAGTATTTTAAAGCAGCTCTAAAAACTACATTTAAGAACATAAAAGAAAATATGCTTATAGTGAACTAAAAGAGATATAAACATTCTAGGCAAAAAAGGAAGTTCTAGAATTTAAAAATATATGAGCAATCGTAAGAATAACCAAATATTCTTAATTGCAGAATAGAAACTCAATGTTGTTAAAATGTTATTTCTCCCCTAATATATCTTTAGAATCAATGAAATTCCAGTCAGAATTCAGAGAGCTTCTTGTTTTTTTTTCTTTTACAGAAATTGATAATCTTATTCTAAAATTTGTATAGAAAGGCAGAAAATCTAGCAGAGTAGAAATGTTATTTTAAAAAAGAACAAAGGTACAGGACTTACTATAAAGCTACAATAATGAAGACAGTGTAGTGCTTGCGTAAGAATAGACATACAATCAATGTAACAGAATAGAAATCTCTAAAGAAACATACATATGTGGTCAATTATTTTTCAACAACGTGCCAAGATAATTCAATGAGGAGGAGAGGGGAGAAGTAAATTTTCAATAATTACTTGTGAAAACTAGATATCCATATTGAAAGAGTGAACTACTATGCTTGTTTGCACCATATACAAAATTAGCTTAAAAGACATCATAAACAAAAATATAGAGATACACAATCAAGAAAAATAATAACATGTTCACCAAAACATTTGTACAGAAATGTTCATAGTAGTTTTACTCATAATAGTTTAAACCTGAAAAGAATTGCGGTGTTCATCAATAGGAGAATGGATAAACAATTGTAGTATAGTCACATGTGTTCATAAAATGGAATACTACTCAGAAAAATGGAATACTAACACAGGTGATATTGATAAATCTCAAAACCATCATGTTGCATAAAAATAAGAAACCCTCACTTATATGGATTAGCTCTGGGTACCCACCCAAATCTCATCTCAAATTTTAATCCTCATAATCCCTGCATGTCGAGGGAAGGACCAGGTGGGGGGTGATTAAATCATGGGGATGGTTTCCCCCATGCTGTTATCATGATAGTGAGTGAGTTCCCATGAGATCAGACAGTTTTGTAAGTAAGTTTTCCATGCGCTTGTTAGCTCTCTCTTTTCTGCCACCATGTGAAGAAGGTACTTGGTTTTCCTTGCCTTCCACCGTGATTGTGCGTTTCCTGAGGCCTCCCTAGTCATGCAGAACTGTGAATCAATTAAACCTCTTTCCTTTTAAAATTACTCAGTGTTGGGTACTTCCTTATAGCGGTGCGAAAACAGACTAATATACTTGCATAAAAAAGAACATACATGATTGCATGTATATGAAGTTCAAGAACAGAAAATCTAATCTAGGATAGAACAATCAGCACTGTGTTGTCTTTGAATTGGTGATAATGCTTTATACCTTGATAGGGGTTTTGGTTACACAAATGCATGCATTTGTCAGTTCTCAGTGAGAATACATTTAAGATTTTATTGTACGTAAATTTTACATCAAAAGAAACCCATATACGAATATCAAATAGTAATAAGCATGTTGAAGTATTTAAGTGGAAGTTTACTGATATTTGCTATTTCCTTAGAAATACATCAAAAACTCTGATCAAGATTGTGAAAATGTATAAAACAATTATTGCAGAAAGGGTTAGAGAGATGGGTGATAACAGGCACAAAGAACATTTAATGGCAAATCTAGGTTGTGATCATATGTGTTTACTGCAAAGTTTGTTCTACCCTGCTTTGTCATTGAAAAATTTTGTATTAAAATGTTAGTTAGGAAAAGGCTGTTCATCTCCCCAGCTACCCTCTAAGTGAGATAGTTCTGTTTTGTCTTACACTTTATTTTTGGTGGTGGTAGTGGTGATAGTGGTGCTAAATAGACTGTCAAAGACAAAAAGATACATATCTATTTACACATGAGAAAATTTGTCTAGAGAGGCAAAATGAGCTGTCTAGGTAAAAAAGACATTAACTTAAAAAAGACTTAACTCAGTTGTTCTGACCTTGTAGTTATTTTGGGGTTTTATTACATCAGCGTGGTATGGGTAGGTACTACAGCAGTAATAAAGTAAAGGCTACATGCTGAAGTACATTAAAGAGGTCAATTAAAAGTTGTTATCTATGATATACAGCACATTGCTATGAAGCACATCCCTTCAGTTGCTGAGACTGAAATTTATTTCATCCTTTGAATGAACATAATTCTGGAGGCATGTTGTTATATTCTAGTTTTACAAACAATAGTCTATACCAGTGCTTCTCAAATGACCTGTAATGAAGGATTAGGTTTATATATTTTTTTAAATTCAGCTCAGACCAATATTTTAAAAAATATAACTGAATTGCTAGAAATATCAGATTTTAAAAAGACTTTAAAAATAGAAGCCCCATTATTATTATTATCTTCAGTTGACCTTGTCAAATTGTTAACGAATTTTTTAAAATACTTACTCATAATTTCTGTTGTTATAGCCTCATGGACAAGCAAAAGTTTTTAAGCCAGCATCAGTGTACAGGTAGAGTCACAGGCTGGTGTTGATTTGTCCTACATTTTGCAATGGAGACACCTAATCTTGGTGTCCTAATTTCGTTCTTAAATTAGCAACAGCTGTTGCCTCCTAGTATTTATTATTGCAGGCAGGGAGCTATCACCACAATAGCTGTAAACTTTTAGATACAGAGCATCTCTATGTATCTGTCTATCTCTAGATACATAGAGATATCTATCTATCTGTCTATCTGTGTCTGTATATATCTCGAGCTAGCTAGCTAGCTAGCTAGCTAGATAGATAGATAGTGTATTAGTCTGTTCTCACACTGCTATTAAGATACTACCTGAGACTGGGTAATTTATAAAAGAAAGAGTTTCAATGGACTCACAGTTCCACATGGCTAGGGAGGCCTCAGGAAATTTAGATTCGTGGTGGAAGGTGAAGGTCCAAACTTGGGCCTTTTCTCATGCCAGCAGGAGACAGAGTGCTAGCAAAAGCAGGGAAAAATGCCCTATAAAATCATCATGAGAACTCACTACCATGAGAACAGCACGGGAAAAACCGCCCCCTTAATCCCATCACTTCCCACCAGTTCTCTTCCTAAACACCTGGAAATTAAAATTCCCAATGTGATTTGTGTGGGGACACAAAGCTTAACCATGTCATTCAACCCCAGCCCCTCCCAAATCTCATGTTCTCACATTTTAAAACCAATTATGCTTTCCCAACAGACCCCCAAAGTCTTAACTCATTTCAGCATTAACTCAAAAGTCTAAGTCCAAAGTCTGATCTGAGACAAGTCCCTTCCTCTAAAATGAAAAGCAAGTTAGCTACTTCCAAGATACAGTGGGGGTACAGGCATTGGATAAATGCTCCCATTCCAAAAGGGAGAAATTGGTCAAAACAAAGGGGCTACAGACCCTGTGCGAGTCCAAAATCCAATAAGGCAGTCATTAAATCTTAAGCTCCAAAATAATCTCCTTGGACTCTATATCTCGCATCTGGGGCACACTGATGCAAGAGGTGGCCTCCCAGGATCTTGGGCAGCTCCAGTCCTGTGGTTTTGCAGGGTAGAGCCCCCAGCTGCTTTCAAAGGCTGGCATTGAGTGTCTGCAGCATTTCCAGGTGCATGGTGCAAGCTGTCAGTGGATCTAACATTCTGAGGTCTAGAGGATGGTGGCCCTCTTTTCAAAGTTACAGTAGCCAATGCCCCAGCAAGGCTCTGTATGGGGGCTGCAAGCCCACGTTTCCCTTCTGCACTGCCACAGTAGAGGTTCTCCATGAGGGCTCTGCCACAGCCGCAGACTTCTTCTTGAACATCCGCATGTTTCCATACATTCTCTGAAATCTAGGCAAAGGTTCCCAAACCTTGATTCTTGATTTCTGTGCACCTACAGGCCCAAGAAAACATGGAAGCCTCCAAGGGTTTGGGCTTGCACCCTCTGAAGCAACAGCCTGAGCCATACATTGGCCTCTTTTGGCCGTGACTGGGGTGCAGGGCATGAAGTCCCAAGACTGCCACAAAGCAGCAAGGCCCTGGGCCCAGCCCAAGGGACTATTATTTTCTCCTAGGCCTCCAGGCTTGTGATGGGAGAGGCTGTTGTGAAGACCTCTGACATGGCCTGGAGACATTTTTCCATTGTCTTGATGATTAACGTTTGGCTCCTTGTTACTTATTCAAATATCTGCAGCAGGTTTAAATTTCTCCTTAGAAAACGGATTTTTCTTTTCTATTGTCAGGCTGCAAATTTTCCAAACTTTTATGCTCTGCTTCCCTTTTAAACGTAAGTTCCAATTTCAGATTATCTCTCTCAAGTTCAAAGTTCCACAGATCCCTAGGGTAGAGGCACAATGCTTCCAGTCTCTGTGCTAAAGCATAGCAAGAGTGACCTTTGTTCCAGTTTCCACTGAGTTTCTCATCGCTATCTGAGACCACCTCAGCCTAGACTTCATTGTGCATATCACTATCAGCATCTTGGTCAAAGCCATTCAACAAGTCTCTAGGAAGTTCCAAACTTTCCCATATCTTCCTGTCTTCTTCTGAGCCCTCCAAACTATTTTAGCCTCTGCCTGGTACCCAGTTCCAAACTTGCTTCCACATTTTTGGGTATCCTTACAGTAGCACCCCACTCTCCACGGTAGCAATTTACTGTATAAGTTTGTTCTCACATTCTATAAAGAACTACCAAATATTGGGTAATTTATGAAGAAAAAAGGTTTAATTGACTCTCATTTCACATGGTTGGAGAGGCCTCAGGAAACTTACAATCATGGCAGAAGAAGAACAGGCACATCTAACATGGTGGCAGTCAAGAGAAAGTGTGCAAGAGCAGAGAAAACTGCTTTATAAAACCATCAGATCTCCTGAGAACTCACTCACTAACATGAGTACAGCATGGGAGGAAAGACCCCCATGATGCAGTCACCTCCCAACAGGTCCCTCCTTCAACACATGGGGATTACAATTTGAGATGAGATTTGGGTGGGGCCACAGAGCCAAACCATATCAGATGATTGATAGATAGATAGATAGATAGATAGATAGATAGATAGATAGACAGACAGAATAGAATCTTCACCTGGAACCTGTGAATGTGATCTTATTTGGAAAAAGGGTCTTTGCAGATACAGTAGAGTTAATTATCTCTAAATGAGTTTATGCTGGATTATCCAGAGGGGCCCAAAATTCAATCAGACATCTTATAAAAAGAGAAGAAGACACACATAGAGATGCAAGGAAGAAAGTGATGTGAAGATGGAGGCAGAGATTGGTGTGATGAGTCTACAAGTCAAAGAATGCTGAGGATTGCTGACAGCCACTGGAAGTTAGGAAAGAAGCATGAAGTAGGTTCTTCAGAGCCTCTAGAGGGAATCCATTTTTCAGACTTCTTGATTTTGAACTCTAGCCTCCAGCATTATGAGAGAGTACATTTCTATCATTTTAGGCAGCAATAGTAGTAAAAGTTTGTGGTAATTTGTGACTGCAGATCTAGGGAATGAACACACTATTCTATGAAGAGAACTGGTCAATCTGGATCAGGTCCTAGAAACCACCTTCACTGAGACCTAGATAGAACAGCTCCCCCAGGAAGCTTAACAAAAAGTGTGCAGGACTCACCCTAAACCTTCATTTTCTAGAGGGAGAAAATATAGTGAAACAAATAGTAAATCAATCATCTTGAACACTCTGTTTAAAACTGCACTCCCTAAAACTATCAGTCCTCCTTACCTCACCATGTTTTTTCCTATAACATTTATTTATCAACCTACAAAATAATTTTATTTATTAATGTGTTTGTTGTATATTGTCTATTACTACAGCTAAAGGGTAAAGCTAATGAAGATAGGAGTTTTTGTCTGTTCTGTTCGTTGCTGTATCCCTAACACATAGATCACTACTTGGCATATAGTAGGCATACAATAAATACTTATTGAATAAATGATTAAAGGCAGGCTCACTACATACCATTTCAAAGAAGTATGTAGACCCAATGAAATAATATACCCATCATCAGGAAAAAATGCAAATGCTCTAATTATAATAAAGGAAGAACTTTTTTTCTCTCATATTATCTATTAATGAGAAAGACATTTAATCTGGAGACAGACAGAAATATCATTAGGAGAAAAGTGAAATCTGAGATGGCTGAGAACTTGGTAAGAGAATTCCTCATGGTTTAAATTAAGTCTAATTTCTGTGCCCATGAGAAGTACCCTTTACTCAATTGGTTTACATTTCAGAATACAAAAATGACTGGCAGATGTGATTATAGTACCACTAGCTTTGGAGAGGTGATGAAAATGGCAGGTAAGAGGCTTAGAAAATAAAAAATATTTTAATTTCCAAAACAAGGTGAAGTATATTTTAAGACGTTATAGACCAGCACTGCATATTTGATTGTCTTCAGGAGCAAGGGAACGTGATGCAAATGAATGAAGCAGGCAGGTTTTTGTTTTGTTTTAACAGCAGCGAATATTCAGGTGACACTTACCTAATACTTTCTTATAGTGCCAGGCACTGTTCTAAGCATTCTATGTGGATTAATTAATTGAATCCTCAAAGGAACTCTTTGGGAAATGTGCTATTGCCACCAATATATCCTTTTAAAGAAGATAAAACAGAAAAGTTGAGTAACTTGTCCAGGATTACTCAGGTAAAAATGTGAGAAGCTCTTTAGGGTTCGAACTCAGACATTCTGAATTCAGAGTATGTGCTGTTACGCATTATTCAGGGGCTTGTCAAACTGAACATGCATCATAATCACCTAGATGGCTTGTTAAAATGGAGCGCTGATCTCCACTACCAGGATTTAGAATCGGTTTGCATTTATAACAAGTTCTTGGGTGATGCTGATAATGTGGCCCTGGTGAAGGAGGAGGTGGGACTCGACTCCAGAGGCAGGGCTTGAGCTCTAGACCATACTGAAGAGTAGCTGAAATAGGGAAGAGGCAAAAGCACTTCTTCGTAAGACAAGTTCAACAGGGCCATGTCAGTTTACCATTGCCATGGCAACACCCAGAAGCGACTGTCACTTTCCATGGCAATGGCCCAGAAGTTACCACTCTTTTTCTAGAAATTTCTGAATAACTTATAATTTGCATATAATTAAAAGTGGATATAAATATGATATGTCTTATAATTTGCATATAATTAAAAGTGGATATAAATATGACTGCAGAGCTTTTAACTTGTACCAGTTGTTTGAAGTGAAAAATCACTGTAGTTTGGATTGTCACCCCCATCATAAACAATGCAGTTTATTTCCCTTTTAGTTTCTTGATCACATAGTTTTTTCTTCTATCAAGTGTCTTTTCAAATTTTTGCTCATATTTCTTTTCTTTTTTTTGTCTTATAGGGGTTCTTTATATACCTTGAATTCTAATCCTTTGTCAGTCGTGGGCTTGCAAATTTCTCTTTCTAATTGTATCTGACTTCCTATGTCCATTTTTTTACTATATTAAATTTATTATTTTTATTCTTCATAGTTTACACTTTTTGTTTCTTTAGAATGGAGGAAAGTTCTGAGATTTTTCCTCATTCTAAAGGTATGAAGTTATTCTTTATATTACCTACCAAAATATTACAATTTTAACAATCACTTTTAAATATTTAAATGAATCAGGGATTTATATTTTGCTTCCAAGACAACGTATACATCCTACTTAATTTTTTAATATGTGTAACTCATTGTCCAAATATTTATTGAAAATACTATCATTTCTCACAAAGTTTCACTAATATTCAATCCTAGCTCCATCATAAATCAAGTGTCCCTATGTGGTCATCTGATTCTGGGTTTTGTATTCAGTTTAATTGTTTGATTTGCCTACCTCTGTCCCAATATTACATTGTCTTAACTTTATAAAAAATTATTGACCTCTAGAAAGATAAGTTCTCCATATTGTTCTTCTTTCAGAATGTATTGTATAGCCTTTATTTTTTATTTTTTCATGTAATTTTTTAGTAAGTTTGTCAAGTCTGTCTGTCTGTCTCTC
>CAUYLG010038128.1:0-35725 GCA_963573385.1 Cacajao melanocephalus | reverse complement strand
GATTCTGAATAGTCGCCCTTTGTCAGATGGGTAGATTGCAAATTTTTTTTCCCAATCTGATGCTTGCTGGTACACTCTAAAGATAGGTGTTTTAATTTTTTTTTTGTTTTTTTCCCCTTTTTCCTTTGGGTTTTTTTAAATTTTTTTTTCCATTTTTTTTTTTTGGTGTTTAAATTTATTGTTTTTTTTTTTTTTTTTTTTTTTTTTTTTTTACTGTACAGAAGCTCTGGAGTTTAATTAGATCCCATGTGTCTATTTTGGCTTTTGTTGCCAATGCTTTTGGTGTTTTAGTCATGATCACTGGGAGAGATACATTTTTAGCCCCATTTTTAGATAAAGAAAGAAAGGATCAATTGAAAAATACAATGAGTGAAATGAAAAATGCAATAGGGAGTATGAACACCAAGAATTATCAATTAGAAGAATTTGTAAACTTGAAGACAGATTATTTGAGAATATGTAGAGGGGAACCACTTCAGGAGAGCAAATATTCATGGTATAGGAATTAAAGAAAGGGAAGAGAGAGGCTAAAGCGTAGAAAACTTATTTAAAGAAGTAATAACAGAAAATATTCCAACTCCAGGAGAGTTGGAAATATATATATACATATATATATATATATATATATACATATATATATATATATATATATATGTCTTTCTCCTGGAGTTGATACTCTTTATTGCATTTTTCTGTTCTTCAAAACCAATGAAGACACAATGTACCAGAATCTCTGGGACGCATTTAAAGCAGTGTCTAAAGGAAAATATATAGCAATAAATGCCCACATGAGAAGCAAGGAAATATCTAAAATTGATACCCTATAATCAAAATTGAAAGAGCTAGAGGAGCAAGGTAAAAAAAAAACAAACAACTCAAAATCTAGCAGAAAACAAGAAATAAGTAAGATCAGAGCAGAACTGAAGGAGATAGAGACACAAAAAACCCTTCAAAAAATCAGTAAATCCAGGAACTGGCTTTTTTAAAAGATCAACAAAATAGACCACTAGCCACATTAATAAAAAAGGAAAGAAAGAAGAATCAAATAGATGCAATAAAAAACGATAAAGGCGATATCGCCACCAATTCCACAGAAATACAAACTACCATCACAGATTATTACAAACAACTCTATGCACACAAATCAGTAATCCTGGAAGAAAAGGATAAATTCCTGGACACTTGCATCCTCCCAAGTCTAAACCAGGAAGAAGTTGAAACCCTGAATAGACCAGTAACAAGGGCTGAAGTTTAGGCAGCAATTAATAGCCTACCAACCAAAAAACATTCAGATCCAGCTGGGTTCACAGCTGAATTCTACCAGAAGTACAAAGAGGAGCTGGTATCATCATTCCAAACAGTACCAAAAAAGGGAATCCTTCCCAAATAATTTTGTGAGATCAACACCATCCTGATACCAAAACGTGGCAGAGACTCAACAAAAAAAGAAAACTTCAGGCCAATATCCATGGTGAACATAGGTGCAAAAATCTTTGATAAAATACTGACAAACCAATTGCAACAGCACATCAAAAAGCTTATCCATCACGATCAAGTAGGCTTCATCCTGGGGATATAAGGCTGGTTCAACATACACAAGTCTATAAACGTAATCTAACACATAAAAAGAACCAAAGACAAAAACCACATGATTTTCTCAATAGATGCAGAGAAGGCCTTTGACAAAATTCAACAGTCCTTTATGCTAAAAACTCTCAATAAGCTAGGTATCAATGGAACATATCTCAAAATAATAAAAGCTATTTATGACAAAGCCACAGCCAATATTATACTGAATGGGCAAAAACTGGAAGCATTCCCTTTGAAATCTGGCACTAGACAAGGATGCTCCCTCTTACCACTCCTATTCAATATAGTATTGGAAGTTCTAGCCAGAGCAATTAGGCAAGAAAAAGAAATGAAGGGTATTCAATTAGGAAAGGAGGAAGTCAAATTGTCTCTATTTGCAGATGACATGATTGTGTATTTAGAGGACCCTATTGCCTCAGCCCAAAATCTCCTGATACAGCAAAAGAAATTGCAACTCTGAACAGACCAGTAACAGCAAAAGTGGTACTAAGAGGAAAGTTCATAATAATAAATGCCTACATCAAAAAGTTTGAAAGAACACAAATAGATAATCTAAGGTCACACCTCAAGGAAATGGGGAAACAAGAACAATCCAAACTCCCAAATCTAGCAGATGGAATAACAAAGATCAGAGCAGAACTAAATGTAATTGAAACAAAAACAAACAATAGAAAAGATAAATGAAGCCAAAAGCTGGTTCTTTGACAGATAACCAAAATCAACAGACCATTAGAGATTGAACAAGAAAAGATACAAATAAGCTCAATTAGAAACAAAATGGGAGATATTACAACCAATATCACAGAAATACAAAAGATCATTCAAGGCAACTATGAATGCCTTTATGCATACAGACTGGAAAACCTAGAGGAGATGGATAAATTCTTGGAAATATAAAATCCTCCTAGATTAAACCAGGAAGAATTTGCAACTCTGAACAGACCAATAACAAATAGTGAGATTGAAACAGTAATACACATATTGCCAACAAAAAATTCCAGAACCAGATGTAGTCACAGCTCAATTCTATCAGACATTCAAATAAGGGTTGGTGTCAATTCTACTCAAAGTATTCCAAAAGACAGAGAAAGAGGGAATTCTCTCTAAATTATTCTCTGAAGCCAGTATCACCCTAATACCCAAACCAGGAAAGGACATAACAACAATAACAACAAAAAAAAAAAACACTACAGACCAATGTCCCTGATGAACATAGATGCAAAGTCCTCAATAAAGTACTAGCTGACAAAATCCAATAGCATATCAAAAAAGATAATTTACCATTATCAAATGGGTTTCATACCAGGGATGTAGAGTTGATTTAACATACACAGGTCAATAAACGTAGTACAATACATAAATCTCAATTGATGCAGGAAGAGCATTTGACAAAAATCTAGCATCGCTTTATGATTAAAATCCTCAGAAAAATTGGCATAGAAGGGACATATTTTAAGGTAATAAAAGCCATCCATGACAAACACATTGTTAGCACTATACTGAATAGGGAAAAGTTGAAAGCATTCTCCCTGAGAACTGGATGCCCAGTTTCACCATTTCTATTCAGCAAAGCACTGGATATCCTAGCCAGATCAATCAGGCAAGAGAAAGAAGTCAAGGGCATCCGAATTAGTAAAGAGGAAGTCAAACAGTCACTGTTTGCTGATGATATGATTGTATACCTAGAAAATACTAAAGACTCATCTAAAAACTCCTAGATCTGATAAATAAATTCAATAAAGTTTCAGGATACAAAATCAGTGTACACAAATCAGTAACACTGCTATACACCAACAGTGACCAAGCTGAGAATCAAATGAAGAGCTCAATCCCTTTTACAACAGCGGCAGAAAACGAAAACAAAAACAAAAAATCAACTTAGCAATATACCTAACCAAGAAGGGGAAAGATCTCTACAGGGAAAACAAGAAACACTGCTGAAAGAAATCACAGACTACACAAACAAATACATTTCATGCTCACATGTGGATAGAATCAATACTGTGAAAATGATCATACTGGCAAAAGGAATGTACAAATTCATTGCACTTTCCATCAAAATACAATCATCATTTCTACATAACTAGATAACCCAATCCTAAAGTTCATACGGAATCAAAAAACAGCCCACGTATCCAAAGGAAGACTAAGCAGAAAGAATAAATCTGGCAGCATAACATTCTTCTTTTCTTTCTTTTTTTTTTTTGGGGGGGATGAAGTCTCACTCTGTCTCCCAGACTGGAGTTCAGTGGCACGATCTTGGCTCACTGCAACCTCCACCTCCCAGGTACAGGCAATTATCCTGCCTCAGCCTCCTGAGTAGCTGAGATTACAGGCGTGTGTCACCACGTCTAGCTAATTTTTTTGTATTTTTAGTAGAGACGAGGTTTCACCGTGTTGGTCAGGCTGGTCTCAAACTCCTGACCTCATGATCCACCACCTCAGCCTCCCAAAGTGCTGGGATTACAGGCATGACCCACCTTGCCCCACTTCTTCTTCAAACTATACTTCAAGGCAATAGTTACCGTAACAGCATGGTACTGGTATAAAAACAGACATATAGATCAATGGAACAGAATAGAGAACCCAGAAATAAAGCCAAATAGTTATAGTCAACTGATCTTTGACAAAGTGAATAAAAACATAACGTTGGGGAAAGGAAACTCTATTCAACAAATGGTGCTGTGATAATTGGCAAGTGTGTATAGAAGATGAAACTTTATCCTCATCTCTCACCTTATACAAAAATCAACTCAAGATGAGTCATAAACTTAAATCTAAGATGTGAAACTATAAAAATTCTAGGAGATAGCATCAGAAAAACTCTTCTTGACATTGGCTTAGGTGGAGTTCATGAATAAAAACCCTAAAGCAAATGCAATAAAAAAAAAATAGATGGGACCTAATTAAAGTAAAAAAAAAATCTGCACAGCAAAAGAAATAATCAGTAAAGGCAATCCATAGAGTGGCAGAAAATGTTTGCAAACTATGCACCCGATGAAGGATTAACATATAGAATCTCTAAGGAACTCAAACAAATCAGCAAGAAGAAAAATAATCCTATCAAAAAGTGGCCTAAGGACATGAATAGACAATTCTCAAAAGAAGATACAAAAATGGCTAACAAATAAATGAAAAAATGCTCACCATCACTAATAAACAGGGAAATGCGAATCAAAACCACAATGCAATACCAACTTACTCCTAAAAACATGGCCACAATTTAACAAATCAAAAAATAATAGACGTTGACGTGGATGTGTTGAAAAGGGAGCACTTTTACATTGCTGGTGGGAATGTAAACTAGTACAATCACTGTGGAAACAATATGGAGATTCTTTAAAAAACTAAAAATAGATCTACCATTTGATCAATCCCACTACTGCGTTATCTACCCAGAGGAGTCATTATATGAAAAAGACACTTGCACATGTGTGTTTACATCAGCACAATTCTTAATTGCCAAAATATGTAACCAGCCTAAATTCCCACCAACAAACAAGGATAAAGAAAATTATATATATAGTGTATATAATAAATTATATTATATAAAATTGTATATCATATATTTATTATATATAATTTATTATATATATGTATAATATATACACCATGGAATACTACTCAGCCATAAAAAAGAACAAAATAATGGCATTCACAGCAACTTGGGTGGAATTGGAGACCATTCTACTAAGTGAAGTAACTAAATAATGAAAAAGCAAATATATGTTCTCACTTATAAGTGCGAACTAAACTATGAGGACGCAAAGGCATAAGAATGATGTAATGGACTCTGGGGACTTGGGGGGAAAGCTGGAAGGGGATGAGTGATAAAAGACTTCACAGTGGGTGCAGTGTACACTTCTTGGGTGATGAGTGCACTGAAATTTTAGAAATCACCATTAAAGAATGTATCCTTGTAACCATACACCACCTGTTCCTCAATAACTATTGATATAATAATAAAAGCCTTTTATTAATAATTACATACCAACAAATTGAATAACTTAGGAGAAATGGATAAATTCCTAGACACATAAAACCTACCAAGAATGAATCATGAAGAAATAGAAAATCCGAACACATAAATATTGAGAAAGGAGATTGAAGGAGTAATAAAAAGTGTTCAATAAAAGAAAAACCCATCTCTTGATGGTCTCATTGTTGATTCTACCACATTTAAAGAATTAATATCAGTTTTTTTAAGGACTTCCAAAAAATTGAAGAAGAGGGAATACTTCCATCCTCATTTTACGAGGCCAGCATTACCCTGAAACCAAAGACATGCAAGGACACTGTCAGAGAAGAAAATTAGAGGCCACTACCTCCGATGAACATAGATGCAAAAATTTTCAACAAAATGTTAGCAAAGTAAATTGAATAGCACATTAGAGGTATCATTACCCATGATCAGTAGAATTTATCCCTGGGATGTAAAGATGGTTCAACATATGTGAATGCATAAATATGATGTACCACAATACCACACTAACTGAATGAAGGATAATAGATGAACAAAAGGTATCTGACAAAGTTCAATATACTTTCATGTTAAAAACTGTCAACAAGTTAGTTATAAGAGGAATGTACTTCAATACAATAAAGGCCATATATTACCAATGCACCTCTATTATAAGCCTTGACTCTGAATAATTGAAAACTTCTTTTCCTAAGAACAGGAACAACATTACACATAGGAGTGAGATTATGCAGTATTTTTTTTTCTGTGCCTGGAATGTTTCACTTAGCAAAATATCCTCCCACTCTGTGGTATATATACACAATGGAATACTATTGTTAGCCTTTAAAAAGGTAATTCTGTAATTTGTGACAACCTGAATGGACCGGAGGACATTATGCTAAGTAAAATAATGCAGGCATAGAAAGACAAATGCTGCATAATCCCACTCTTGCCTCTTCTATTCAACATAGTACTGGAAGTCCAAGTGATTAGGCCAGAGAAAGAAATAAAAGACATTCAAATAGGAAAGGAGGAAGCTAAATTGTCCTTGTTTGTAAATAACAAACAAACATGGTAGATAGAGTTTACCAAAAAATCTGTGAGGCCTAATAAACAAATTCAGTAAAGTTGCAGGATACAATGTCAATATGCAATTACCAGTAGTTTCTACACACTAATGAACTATCCAAAAAAAAAATCAAGAAACAATCTCATTCACAACACCTACAAAAAAGAAAATGAAATACATAATAATAAATTTAATCAAGGAAATGAGAGGCCTGTACACTGAAAATTACAAACATTGACAAAAGAAATTGAAGAAGATGCAAATAGATGGTAAGATACCCCATGTTCATAAATTGGAATAAATATTGTTAAAATATTCATATTACCCAAAATGATATATGGATTCAATGTAATTTATATAAAAATTCTAATGACATTTTACACAGAAATTGAAAAAAACAAATTTTAAAATTCATATGGAACCACAGAAGACCTGAAATAGCCAAAACAACCTTGAGCAAAAAGAGCAGCTGAGGGCATCATGCTACCTGATTTCAAAATGGATTATAGTAATCAAAACAGCATGGCACTGGCATAAAAACAGACAAATTGACCAAGGAAACAGATAGTGAGCCCAGAAATAAATTCACACATCTATGGTCAATTGATGTCCAATGAAAGTGCCAAAAACATACAGTGAGTAAAGGACAATCTCTTTAATAAATGGTATTGGGAAAACTGGATATCCACATATAGAAGAATGAAAATAGACTTTATCTTACATCATGTACAAAAGTAAACTCAAAATGAATTAGAAACTTAAATGTAAGACTTCAAATTTTAAAGCTACTAGAGGAAAATATAGGAAGAAAGCTTCATGACACTGTTTCTATGACTGGCTCCATGTCTGGGCAAGGATGTTTTGGATATGACCTCAAAACACAATTATCAAAAGTGAAAATAGACAAATGGAATTACATCAAAATTAAAAGTGTCAGCATTGCAAAGAAAACAATCAATAAAGTAAAGAGACGACCTAGGGAATGGGAGAAAATATCTTCAAACTATACATCTGATAGGGGATTAAAATATTCAAAATATATAAGGAATTCAAACAACTCAATAGCAAGAAAACGAATAACTCTATTTTTTAGAATGGGCAAAGGTACTGATTAGACATTTCTCAAAAGAAGACATACAGATGGCCAATAAGCATATAAAAAATGTTCAACATTACCAAACATTGGGAGCTCACAAATTAAAACTACAATGAAACATCAGCTTACACCTGGTAGAATGGCTGTTACCACAAAGAAAAAAGATGACAGCTGTTGGCAATGATGATATGAGAAAAGGGAACCTCTGCATACTGTTGGTGGGAATGTGTATTAGTAAGGTTATTGTTGAAAACAGTATGAAGTTTTCTTTAAAAATTAAAACTAGAACTACTGTATGATCTAGCAATCCAACTGCTGTGTATATATATACAAAGGAAATGAAATCAACATGTTGGGGAGATATCAGCACTTCCACATTTATTGCAGCATTTTTCACAATATTTAAGATACAGAAGCAACATAAGTATTCATCAGCAGATGAATAAATAAAGAAAATGTAGTGTACATACACAATGGAATACTATTCAGCCTTAAAAAAGAATACTATTCAGCCTTAAAAAAGGAAATCCTGTCATTTGTGACAAGATGGATTCACCTTAAGGTCGTTGTGCTAAGTGAAATAATACAGGCACAGAAAGACAAATACTGCATAATATTACTTCTTTGTAGAATCTAAAAAAAATGAACTCATAGAAGTGGAGGTTAGTATAGTGGTTATTAGGGGCTTGGGTGGGGTGGCGTGGATGAAATGTTTGTGAAAGGATACAAAATTTCAGTGAGGAAGAATAAGTTCAAGAGATCTATTGTGCAACATGGTGACTATAGTTAATAACAATGTATTGTATTCTTTAAAGGCACTGAGTAGATTTTAAGTGTTCTCACCATAAAAATAAATATGTGAGGCTTTGTATGTTAATGAGCTCACTTTAGCAATTCCACAGTGTATACATATTTCAAAACATCATGTTGTACATGATAATTATATACAATATTTTTGCCAATTAAAATAAATAATTGAAAATAAAAAGAGAAATGCAAATCAAAACCACACTGAGATACCATCTCACACCAGTTAGAATGACAATCATTAAAAAATCTGGAGACAACAAATGCTGGAGAGGATGTGGAGAAATAGGAATGCTTTTACACTGTTTGTCGGAGTGTAAATTAATTCAACCATTGTGGAAAAGTGTGGCAATTCCTCAAGGATCTAGAAATAGAATTACCATTTGACCCAGCAATCCCATTACTGGGTACATACCCAAAGGATTGTAAATCGTTCTGTTATAAAGACGCATGCACACACATGCTCATTGTGGCACTGTTTACAATAGCAAAGACTTGGAACCAACCCAAATGCCCATCAATGATAGACTGGATAAAGAAAATGTGGCACATATATACCATGGAATACTATGTAGCCATAAAAAAGGATGCATTCATGTCCTTTGCAGGGACATGGGTAAAGCTGGAAACCATCATTCTAAGCAAACTGACACAAGAACAGAATACCAGACACCACATGTTCTCACTCATAAGTGGGTGTTGAAAAATGAGAACACATGGACACAGGGAGGGGAACATCACACACTGGGGCCTGTTGGGGGTGGGGGGCTACAGGAGGGATAGCAAGGGATGGTGGGGTTGGGGAGAGATAACATTAGGAGAAATACCTAATGTAGATGACGGGGGGATGGATGCAGCAAATCACCATGGCATGAGCATACCTATGTAACAATCCTGCATGAGCTGCACATGTACCCCAGAACTTAAAGTATAATAAAAAATAAAATAAAATAAAAAGACCCAATATTAAAAGGCTCCCAAGTAGCAGAGCTAGGAATATCTTAGAACTGACTTTGGTTTGATGTGGATGCTTGTAATTTTGTGCTCCACCACACTGTCTTCTTCATGATATATCTTATGGATCTCAGAGGAATAGATCATTCAGTCTTCTGAGTCTTGCCCTTGCCTGCAGTCTTTATCCTGTGTCCAAGTGTCTGTGGGAGGCCCAAGCCCTGTTTTATTTACACTAATTCTTCCCTCCAGTGAAATCTAGTGTCTTTTTCTATCTCTTTATGTCCACATTGTATAATGTAGACCATTTTACAGATGACTAAATTATGTCTACAGAATCCCAGTGGCTTCCCAAGATCTCATAGCTTTTCTTCTGGGAAAGTTCAGGAAATTAGTCTGATCAGATTTGCCTCTGATTCCTTGTGGGCATTCCAACATACTCCCAAAAATAGGGTCATTTTTAATCCTTAATTTTTTTATTTATAAAGTACTAATAATACCTGCCCTGTTTTTTATTAATGTGAAGATAAAAGGAAACAATTTATGTGAAAAGCATTTAAAAACTGTTAAGACCCCTATTATTGTGCATTATTATAATAATTTTTACTGTTATAATTATTGTTATTTCTGGAAAATTTCATACTCTATCACTGATTAAAATAGTCACATCAGGTTCTCCAAACCTGTTTTTTTTTTTTTCTTATGAAATCAAAAATCCACACATGAGGGAGAGACAAATACGGTCTGTGCTAATATTCATGCTTTAAAAGAGGGGTGTCCAATCTTTTGGCTTCCCTGGGCCATATTGGAAGAATTGTCTTGGGCCACACATACAATAATACAGTAACATTTACGATAGCTGATGAGCTAAAAGAAAAATAGCAACATACTCATAATGTTTTAAGAAAGTTTATAAATTTGTATTGGGCCACATTCAGAATAAGAAATTTTAATTTCTTATTAAAATTATATTTTAATAAGACAATTCATACCACAAAATGACAATTAAAGTATATTAAAATTGTACTAAAAAAATCTTAAAGATATTCACCATTTTAATGATGAAGCCAAGAATAGACCTACAGAGTCAAAAGTCATAGCTTATATACCCTATTGTGTTTCTTACAGCTTGGAGTTTAATGTGGCTTTCTGTGAATTTAAGATTTGGGTAAGGATTATGAGGAAGTGAACTCCCTTATTTAAAATATACTCTAAACTGCCCTGTAAGAACTGAGGTTAGAACAGAGTTAAGCTCTAGAGGGAAGGGAACAGGGCTAGACTAGTGACCCTGTTTTTCAAAGCCTTATCTTTACCTTTTTATTCCCTTCTTCTGATCTTTTCTGCCATCAGAGGGATATTGTTACCCTCACACCTTTTAGCCAGTGGTAGCATGTATACAAACCCTTTTCTTGAATCTTTACAGAAGAGCTGTGGCAGCCTAACACTTTCTAAATAAACTTTACTTACTAAAGATAACAATTTATTTAATTTTTAAAATAGGATTTATTTTTTGTTTGTCAAAATGATACAGAAACATTTTAAAACTGGTGAAGATATGTCCCAGTGACTAAGATTTGGGAAGCACACTGGTCTGATTACAAGTTCTTACGAGAAGGTAGCCCAGCCCACATTTCAGTTTCCTCTCACATGGTACTCTTCTTCTCTTGGGTTCCTGTTACCTTGGCCTTTTTACTTCCTGAAATGTCCCCTGCTGCCTCTTGACTTGAGATTTTGTGTATGCTGTTTCTTCTACCTTAAAAGCTTTCTCACTACCCCTGTAAACATATCTTTTGTCTGTTGTCCCACTGATCTTTCAGATCTCATTGAAATTGCACTTTCTGACAGAACCCTGGCTCCACATTCTAAATACTGTAATAATAACCACTTCAATGAATTTCAGTTAATGTTAATGTACAGAAAGTGTTTAGTATAAAGCCTGATGCTAGTAAGTGCTCAATAAAAATTATCTGCTCTTCTTTCTGACTGAACCCTGGCTCTACATTCTAAGTATTGTGATGACTACTTCAAAGAATTGTAGTGAGTATTAACATGTATAAAGTGCTTAGTATAAATCCTACTGCTTAGTAAGTGCTTGATGTTTTTTGCCTGTGTCCCCACCCAAATCTCATTTTGAGTGGTAGTTTACATAATCCCCATGTGACATGGGAAGGACCCAGTGGGAGGTAATTGAATCATGGGGACAGTTACCTCCAGGCTCTTCTTGTAACTGTGAGTTTTCATGAGATCTGATGGTTTTATAAGGGGCTTTTCCTCTTTTGCTTGGCACTTCTCCTTACTGCTGCCATGTGAAGAAGGATATGTTTGCTTCCCCTTCCGCCATGATCGTGAGTTTTCTGAGGCCTCCCTAGTCATGCTCAATTGTGAGCCAATCAATTAAACCTCTTTCCTTTTTAAATTACCCAGTTTCAGGTATGTCTTTATTAGCAGCATGAGAACAAACTAATACAGTGCTTAATAAAGATTATCTGCTCTTCTAACCTTACATGGCACCAGAGCTCTGCTGTTTATTCCCACAGTCCATTCATAACTAATTGGCAGGGAAATAGAGATGGACAGCTGCTGGATCCCATGAGGGATGAAGGCCTGTCTTAGTAGTTCTACCTACCTGGGGAAGCTTCCATATTCTACTCACTTAGTCTCACTCATACAAATACAGTCTTGAAATCTAATAGTTCTATTAATACAGCGAGCAAATCTATATGTGGTAAAAATATACACAGATGCAATAAAATCTCTTGGTAAATTTTAGAGCTGTTTTGATTAGAAAGTAATACAGTAGTCCCCCTTATCAACAGATTTTCACAGTTTCAGTTACCCATGCTCAAGTGGGGTTTAGAAATACTAAGTGGAAAATTTCAGAAGTTAACAGTAAGTTTTAAATTTCAAGCTGTTTTGAGTAGTATGGTAAAATTTCATGCTGTTTCTCATCTGTCCTGCCCAAAACATCAATCAACCCATTTTCCAGCATATTCACGCTATATACACAATGTGTCTGTCATTGACGTTGTTTGCTCCAGGCATTCAACCATCAACATTACCATGGCTCTATGATTAAGGATCATCCAAAGCAGATCATCCTCCTTCTGACTATTGTCAGAGGTCAATAATAGCCTAATGCTATGTCGTAATGCCTATACCACTTACCTCATTTAATCTCATTAGGTAGATATGTATCATCTTACATCATAACAAAAAATGTGAGAAAAGTACATTAGGGCATTTTGAGGGAGAGAGAGAAAAAGAGACCACATTCATATCACTTTCATTACAGTTTATTATAATTATTCTATTTTATTATTAGTTATTGCTGTTAGTTTATTATAATTCTATTTTATTATTAGTTATTGCTGTTAATCTCAAAATGTGCCTAATTTATAATTTAAACTTAATCAGAGATATGTATGTATTGGGAAAACATAATATATATAGGGTTTGCTACTGTCTGTGGTTTCAAGTATCCACTGGGAGTCTTAGAACATATCCCCTGAGGATAAAGGGAGACTACTGTATTGCATTTTGAAAAGAACATGAGCTTTGACATCAGACAGATCTGAATTTTAATCCTGACTGTCCCACCTATCAGTTGCTCAATAAATGGCAGCTTCTGCTGTTGTAGCAAATTTACTTTAACAAGAGAGTCAACTAACTTGACTAAGCCAGCCTTTTCTGAGAAGCTTTTACCAGTATTTCATTAAACATTTGCTTCCATTTAGTTCTTTGCATATACTCACAGTCTCCTGAATAATTTCTGAATCATGGTAATTCCTTTTTTAAAAGATAAATGACTGAAACTTGGCATATGTCCAGAACTAAGGTCAAATATGGCATTTCAAAGTCAATGGAGATTTTCTAGGTGCTTACAGTTGGATGTGTTTTTTTTTTCTTTCTTTCTTTTTCTTTTTCTTTTTTTTTTTTTGAAGAGGGGGAGAAGATGAGCAATCCCATTATTGGGTATATACACAAAGGAATATAAATTGTTCTATTATAAAGACACATACATGCATATGTTCATTGTAGTACTATTCACAATAGCAAAGACATGAAATCAACCCAAATGAGCATCAGTGATAGAATAAAGAAAATGTGACACATATACACCATGAAATACTGTGCAGCTATGAAAAAGAAAGAGATTATATTCTTTGCAGGGACATAGAGGTGGCTGGACACCCTTATCAAATGCAACTAAGAGATATCTACAGAATTCTCCACCCTAAAACAACAGAATATACATTCTCCTCATTGCCACGTGGCACTTACTCTAAAATTGATCACATAATCAGAAATAAAATACTCCTCAAAAATTGTAAAATAATTGAAATCACAACATTCTCTCAGACCACAGCACAATCAAATGAGAAGTCAAGACGAGAAAATTCACTCAAACCATACAATTATGTGAAAATTAAATAGCCTGCTCCTGAATGACTTTCAGGTAAGTAAGGAAATTAAAGTAGAAATTAAGAAGTTCTTTGAAAACGAGAAGAAAGATACAGTGTACCAGAATCTCTGGGACACAGCTAGAATAGTTTTGAGACGATAATTCATAGCACTAAATGCCCACATCAAAAAGTTAGGAAGATCTCAAGTTAACAACCTAACATCACTAGAAGAGCTAGAGAACCAATGGCAAACAAATCCCGAAGCTAGCAGAAAACAAGAAATCAAAATAGCCATCAATGACAAACCCATGGCCAACATCATACTGAATGGGCAGAAGCTGGAAGCAATTACCTTGAAAACTAGCACAAGACAAGGATGCCCTCTCTCACCACTCCTATTCAACACAGTATTAGAAGTTCTGGCCAGAGCAATCAGAAATAGAAAGAAATAAAGAGTATCTAAATAGGAAGAGAGGAAGTCAAACTATCTTTCTTTGCAGATGATATGATCTTATATCTAGAAAACTCCATCATCTCAGCCCAAAGGCTTCTTAAACAGATAACTTCAGGAAGTCCCAGGATACACATAAAAATCACTGGCATTATTCAAGCTAAGAACCAAATCAAGAATTTACTGAAAAAATTAGCCAAGAATGGAAGCATGTATCTGTGGTCCCAGTTGTTCTGGAGGCTTGTGCCCAGGAGATCAGGGGTGCTGTTAGCCATGTTCACACCACTGTACTCCAGCCTGGGTGATGGAATGAGACCCTGTCTCAAAAAATAATTAAAACATAAAATGTAATTCCGTTTACAATTTACACACAAAAGTACCTACTAATATACATAACCAAGGAGGTGAAATATCTCTACAAGGAGAACTAGAAAACATTACTGAAAGAAATCAGAGATGACACAAAGAAATCGGAAAACATTCCACATACATAGATTGGAACAATCAATTCCACTAAAATGTTTATACTGTCCTAAACAATCTACAGATTTAATGCTATTAAATCTACAGATTTAATAACCAATGTCATTTTTTCACAGAATTAGAAAAAATGATCATAAAGTTCATATGGAGCTTAAAAATGAGCCCAAATAGCCAAGGAATTCCTAAGAAAAACAATAAAGCTGGAATTTTCATGTTACCTGACTTCAAACTATACTACACAGCTACAGTAAAAAAAGATGGCATGGTACTGGTACAAATGTAGACACATAGATCAATGAAACAGAATAGAGATCTCTGAAATACGGCTGCCCACATACAGCCAACTGATATTCAACAAAGTTTACAAAAATTAACAATTTGGAAAAGATACCCTATCTATTCAGCAAGTACTTCTGGGAAAACTGGCTAACCACATACAGAAGAATGAAATTGGATCTTGCCTCTCACTCCATACAAAAATTAACTAAAAATGGATTAAAGACTATCATGTAAAACTGTTAAAATTCTAGAAGAAAACTTAGGAAATACTCTTCTAGACATTGACCTATGCAAAGAATATGATTATATCCTTAAAAGCAATAGCACCAAAGACAAAAATTGACTTGTGGGACCGAATTAAGTGTCTGCACAGCAAAAGAAACTATTAACAGAGCAAACAGATAACCTACAGAATAAGAAAAAATTTATTTGCAAACTGGCAGAGGTCTAATATCCAGAATCTATAAGGAACTTAAATCAACAAGCAAAAACTAAACATCTCTATTAAAAATTAGGCAAAGGACATTAGCAGATGCTTCTCAGAAGACTTATAGGTAGTTAACAAATGTGAAAAAATGCTCAACATCACTAATCATCAAACAGATACAAATCAAAACCACAATGATGTACCATGTCACAGTACTAAGACTGGCTACTATCAAGAAGTCAAAACATAACAGATATTGGTGAGGTTGTGGAGAAAAGGGAACACTTATACACTGTTGGCATGAATGTAAATTAGTTCAGCCACTGTGGGTAGCAATTTGGAGATTTCTCAAATAACTTAAAACAGAACTATCATTCGACTTAGGAATTTCATTACTGGGTATATACTAAAAGGAAAATAAATCCTTTTACCAAAAAAAATATATATATGCACTTGTCTGATTTTCTCAGCACTGTTCACCATAGCAAAGACGTGGAATCAACCTAGATGCCCATCAACGGTGGATCAGATAAAGAAAAAAAGATACATATACAACATGAAATACTATGCAGCCATAAAAAGGATGACATAATGTTCTTTTCAGCAACATAGATGCAGCTGGAGGCCACTATCCTAAGCAAATTAATGCAGGAACAGAAAACCAAATACCATATGTTCTCACTTATAAATGATAGTAAAACATGGGGTACACATGGACATAAAGATGGGAACAATAAACATTGGGGATTCCAAAATGAGGGATGAAAAGAGTGAGGCATTGGCTGAAAAACTACCAGTTGGTACTATGTTCACTACTTGAGTGACAGAATCATTAGAAACTTAATACTGAGCATCACACAATATACCCATGTAACAAACTTGCACATGTACCCCTGAATCTAATATAAAATTAGTGAAAATAATAATTCAAAAACTAAACAAAAAAAGCAAAACACATGTTCTTCAGGACTCAACTTTGAATTATTTTCAGTATATAGTCAGAAGTGGAATTACTGGATAATGTGGTCTTTCTATTTTAATTTTTTGAGAAATCACAATACTGTTTTCTACAGAAGCTGTCTCTTCTTATATTCTGTTCTGAGAATTTTTCTGGGGGGATTCTTTATTTTTTGTTTCATGAGTGTTTATAATTGCTCGATAAAGCATTTTTATGATGGCAACTTTAAGATCTTTGTCAGATTGTTCTAAATATCTGTCATATATGTGTTCATATCTACTAATTACATTTTTTTCTCATTTCATTTGAGATATTCCTAGTTCTTGGTATATGTGGTTTCCTAGTGAAATGGCCATTTTGTGTATTAGATTATGAGACTCCACATCAGAATTAAATAATCTGTCTTGATTGACTTCTGCAGCAATAAAGACTCTAAAAGGAGGATGCTGCCAGGTGGGAGTAGAACTGTATGTTCTCCACTGACAGCTGCGACAGAAGAGGGGTTCCCTTGTTACTGCTGGGCAGGGTTCTGGGCTTTGGTAAAAATTATGATTTTCCACAGGACTATTTTGACACCATACAAGCAAGGAAGGGATCCTCATTTCTTCTGAGGTGAGAAGTTCTGGTACCACACATTTCCTCTACTGACACTATAGTAGTGTAGGGAGAGGCTCATTACTACCCAGCAGGAATGAAGGTCTCAGCTTCTTACTTAGCCATTTCTGACACCACTCTGATAGTGGAGTTGGGACACCTTTACAGTATGGAGAGGGTGAAAGTCTAGACAACTCACTAGCTTGTGTTGCTATGAGTGGAGTGGGGCCACAGTTTTTTTCTGTGGTGTTTGGCTATAGTAGACAATTTATTTTCTAAGAGCTTCTTGTCTTGTTGGGCTGTCTCTGTCCTGGTCTTTTTTCTAGAGATCAGACTTTTGTTGGCTTTTGTTTTTTTGTACCTCGTGGCATTTCAGGGGTTTTGGCTTCTGTAGTATCCATTCTTGCATCTTTGAGGCAAAAGGAAAACCCATGGAACTGACTGCCATGTTATTCTCTGGGTCTCAAGGTCTGTAGTTAGTATGCTGCTTCCCTCTATCTTTATGAGTCTAAGATAGACTTAGACTAAGGTCTAAGACTTTTAGTTTTATGGTTGTGTATAAGGTCTAAGACTTTTAGTTTTATGATGCAAGAAAATTAGGGAAACATACATGCACTCTATCTTTCTAGAGGCAGTCTCCCGAATATTTGAGAAATTAAGACTGAAAAGAAAAAAAAATTTTTGAAAGATTCTGAATGCAGTGCAAATTGCATTGTGGAGGTGCTCATCAGGACAAAAATCTAATATTTAAATAAAACACTTTTTATTTAAATAAATAAAGTGCCTTTAAGCTTCCTTGATATGAAAGCAAAAATAACACAATGACTTATATTGTTGCTTGTTTCATAAAAGGAAGCATATCTGTTGACTGGAAAGTTTTTCCTAGCCCTACATTTTAGGAGAGATTGTTATATGTATTCTTTGTAAAGAGAGTTGGTTAAATTCATGGTGAATATCTTTAAGCTGAGATTTTTCAAAGATATTAGATTATTTCTTATAGGTGAGCATTTCTTACACCAAAGGCAGGGCAGGCAAACCCCCAAATTGGAGGTTAGCTGAAGAGGGTTTTTGGTTTTGCTCAGGAAGGAGTTTAAGGCTGAGCCATTAGTGTTAGACAGCAACTTTTATTGAAGTAGCAGTGTGTAGCAGCAGCAGCAGAGGTATTGCTCCTTGCAGAGCAAGGCTGCCCATAAGCAATGTGCCTAGAGTAGCAGCTCAAAGGCATGTCTGCAGTCATATTTATACCCACTTTTAATTGTATGCCAAATTAAGGGACAGATTATGCAGAAATTTATTGAAATAGGGTGATAATATCCAGGTCGTCAGATTGTTGCCATGGAAAGGGGCAGTAACTTCTGGGTGTTGCCATGACAATGGTAAGCTGACATGGCACACTGGTGGGCATGTCTTATGGAAAGCTACTTCCACCCAGTCCCTGTTTTAGCTAGTCCTCAATTTTGTCTGGTGGTCTAGCTCTGCCTCCAGAGTCCAGTTGCACCTCCTAACACATAATCTATTTGGTAATGATACTTCTAATAGTAGTTAAGCTAATAAAAACCTAAGTATATTATGTTTTGGTATCTATCTTATTGTTTAGAGGTCAAAGATCTGGAGAAATGGATAGTCAATTAGTTTCTTCTATTCTCTCCTTCAAATACTGGATATCTTCTGTGAGTATTTTACAAGGGTAGAATTGCCTGGAATTTCTAAGTCTTCTTGATTAATGTATGGAGTAGGTATAATCTTCCATATTATTTCAAGAAACCTGTAGTATACATTTGATATGGATATTGTATTAATACTGCTATATCTAGAACAAAATTTCCTGGTTAAGCAAATTATCTTTTCTGGAAAAATGTTTCATCTATGGAGGATGTTATTGGTGGGTTACAGTGAGAAGAAAATACATTAGAATACCTACTACATTTTAGACATTGTACTAAAAGTTCTCTGTATATAACTTTTAACTTTTAAAATAATTCTGTGGGGTGACTGTTATTATTCTCATTTTACAGCTAGAGAGACTGAGACTAGGGGATATTGAATCATTTACCCAAGGACACACTACTAGTAAGTGTCAGAGTTAGGATTCTATATCCAGTCCTGTTTCGTATTCCTCCCTTACATAGACTTTATGCTATGTGTCAGCCAATCTACTTAACTGAAGATAAAATTAAAGAAAAAATGGATACAAAGATTTATTTAGTAAGAAAGTAGTGAATGGAGGTGAAAACACATAGCAAAATGTAAATCAGTGAGTTCAGCTTCTTAGCAGCTTAAATCAAAATTATTATGAAGGATTTTGAAAGAACTGGTTTGATGATAATATTTACTTTCTGTAAATTTAATTTTACAAACTTTATCTGGTTTAGCAAGAGCCATCAACTATTTATGGTATTTAGGTGTGCCTTATGAGATGTCAGAAAGAATTTGGTCATCTTTGGTACAAGTGTATACCAACACTTGTATTTGGTAAAATATAACATTATACCAAAGTGTATGTATTCACAGTGAAATTATTTTAAAGAATTGGATAATGCACTAACTAAAATATAAATCCCTAAAGCTTTAAGCTCAGAGATCATCTTGGTTGGCCCAATATCTTACTTGACTAGAAGGAGGCTGAAGGAGCTGATCATAATCCTGAAAGACACAATCCTAAACACCATAATCCCAAATGTTGAAATCTCAAAAGATTGATATATAATCCTGGGAAAAAAAATTAGAAAAATTTTAAAAGATATTTCCCTACATTTTAAAGGACAATTGTATGAGAAACATATAAAAACACAACAGAACATTTCATAGCATATCTTAACAACAAATAGGAAATAATAACATATGTATTTTTGAAAGCATAAACACTCAGGTATATTAGCAACAGTCACATGATTGTAATGGTTATGAACAGATGAATCATATTTATAAAGAAATAGTTGAAAAGGGAAATGTATAAACATATATCACTGTGGTTGGTAATTGTGTGTACCCAGCCTTATAATGTGGTCATCTGAGATACCATGACAAACAACCTAAGTCTTTTGATGAGATAAATCAAAAACTACAATGGGTCACCACTGTGAATGTAGTCATCCAAAGAGCTGAGATCTTGAGAAATTTTATCTTTCAAAAATGTACATGTACAAAAGGGCGTTTCTTCATTGATTGAGGAAATTTCAACATATTTATATACACACACAATGCTTACATACACAGTCAGTATTGTGATAATGTACTTTCATGGAGTCAAATTTGCAAAATATGCATAAAGCAAATTAGAACTCAAAGTCTCTACACAATTTATTCCTTCAGTATTGGAAATGATATGAAGATGAAATATATAGCATAACGAATTGTAAAAAATGATGCCAAAATTTGAAAATAGTGAGGAAAACTAAACAAATGACAAAGAAAAATTGACATATGAGAATATGCATTACAGCAATAGATTATAGGCATTAGCATAGGGATAATCCATAAGAGTTGGCCTAACATGAGGCAAATTATCCTGTGATTGTGATTTTCAAGATTTTAGATGTTAGGGATTTTAGACTTTAGGGATTTTTATTTTGGGAGACTTTGATCTTTCAGGATTTCAACATTCAGGGTTATGGCATTTGAGACTGTATCCTTCAGGATTATGATCCAAATCTGGGAGCTGATATCTGAGAGACCAAATGACTTAAACTCTCAAGTGGCTAGTAGTTAATCCAGGACTAGAGTTCAATCTGTCTGAATTCCAGACCAGTGTTTTCTATTAAAATAATCCAAAAACATTCCAGATACAGTTATTTTCTTACCATATTTGAAGGATTGGTTCCAGGACCCTATGTGTACCAAAATCCTCACATATTCAAGTCACCACATCTGCATTTGGTTGAAAACAGTCCATGTGTAAGTGGGCCCATGCATTTCAATCCTGTGTTGTTGAAGGATCAACTGTAACCTAACCAAACTCAACAGCTTCTGCACAGCAAAAGAAACAGTCATTAGAGTGAATCGGCAATCAACAGAATGGGGAAAAGTTTTTGCAATCTACCCATCTGACAAAGGGCTAATTATCCAGAATCTAAAAAGAACTAAACAGATTTACAAGAAAAAAACAAATAAGCCCATTCAAAAGTGGGTGAAGGATAAGAACAGACACTTTACAAAAGAAGACATACAGGAGGCCAACAAATGTATGAAAAAATGCTCATCATCACTGGTCATTAGAGAAATGCAAATCAAAACTATGTTGAGATACCGTCTCATGCCAGTTAGAATGGCGAACATTAAAAAATCGAGAGACAACAGATGCTGGAGAGGATGTGGAGAAATAGGAACACTTTTACACTGTTGGTGGGAGTGTAAATTAGTTCAACCATTGTGGAAGACAGTGTGGCGATTCCTCAAGGACCTAGATATAGAAATTCCATTTGACCCAGCAATTCCATTACGGGGTATATATCCAAAGGATTATAAATAATTCTACTATAAGGACACATGCACACGAATGTTCATTGCAGCACTGTTTACAATAGCAAAGACCTGGAACAACCCAAATGCCCATCGATGATAGACTGGATAGGGAAAATGTGGCACATATACACCATGGAATACTATGCAGCCATAAAAAATGATGAGTTCATGTCCTTTGTAGAGACATGGATGAACCTGGAAACCATCATTCTCAGCAAACTGACACAAGAACAGAAAATCAAACATTGCATGTTCTCACTCATAGGTGGGTGTTGATCAATGAGAACACATGGACACAGGGATGGGAGCATCACACACTGGGGTCTGTCAGGGGGAAATAGGGGAGGGACAGCTGGGGGTGGGGAGTTGGGGAAAGATAGCACAGGGAGAAATGCCAGATATAGGTGATGGGGAGGAAGGCAGCAAATCACACTGCCCTGTGTGTACCTATGCAACAATCCTGCATGTTCTTCACATGTACCCCAAAACCTAAAATGCAATAAAAAAACTGTAATTTTATTCATCTAAAGATAAAACTTTGCCTAATTTTAAATGTCATTTAAACTTTTCAATTGCTTATTCTTATTAGCTTAATGTTTTACAGTGTTATAATTTGATAGTTGTGCTTGAATATCAGGGCCTAAGAAAATACAATTAAAAAGCACCAAATGTCTTAGCTGGAAGGACTTTATATAGTTAGCATAAAGTCCACACAACTGGGAACTCTTAAGGGAAAGGAACGTATTTCAACCATTTTAATTTTCTACACTTGTCTTTTAGGTCCTACTTGAATTTTGGTTGAATGTGTGAGTGAATAAAGTCTGAATAAACTGTAATACTTTTAAATACCAGAATTGAAGAAGATCTTAAGAAATCATGAAGCCCAATATCTTAATTTTAAACATAAGTAAACTCAGAACAAATAACAGTATATGGCTTAATGTCATGCAAACTTAAAAGTATAATGTACTTACACAGACTTTTCCAGTGCAATAAAAACCCTTCCCTTCTCAGGCCATAGACTACACAGTAATCCTGCATTGCTCATAGTTGACATGGTTGGTGCCCTCATGGTTGTACAGATGTACATAGTGGTTCAGTGCATGAGATAGGTATTACTGCCCCTGTTTTACAGATGAGGAAACAGGTCTAAAGAGGAAGAGACTTACCCAAGCTAGAGATAAATTACATATATGAGAACAAATATTCAACCTTTGCTATCTGACAACTTAATATTTTTTCTTACAGTACTCCAAGGTGAAATAGTTCATTTAATCCTTTATGTCTAACCACATAACACATTCTAAACAACACATAAAGCAGAGACCTAAGCTTGCGTACTGTTTATAGTTCTATTTCTGGCTCACATTCTCTTTCTAACTACTCAAACTTTCTAACTGGCTCACAATGTCTTTCTAACTACAACCTTGACTCAGCTTCATGGTACATGAAGTCATGGTTGACTTTTACTTTTTGCTGCCTTCCCAATTCAACCCCAATTCCCTGTCACCTCCTACCTTAGTTTCTTCCACCCCAGCACATCCTTTTTTTTTTTTTTTTTTGGTCATGATTGGCTATTGGGCATGATATAATTTTCTTAAGATTTAATGGGATTACTACTGTGTGTCATTTGATTTTTTTCTATGACTTTAATTTTGAACTTCCCTTTGAGAATTATCTTGCCACCTAGTAAAATTTCCTTCTCTGCACACTATCTCTGGGTGATTCATCTTTGCCCATCACAGGGGTATGCGTGCCAACACCTACACAGGCAGGTGAATCTGCTCCAGTGATATATTTTAATTACAGATTTAGTCAGAAGTAATTAAGTCTTTCTGTAACGAGGATAGGAACCTAGTTTTAAAATTTCATGCTGCTTCAGACATCTCGTGTGTGGTTTGTGTCACTCTCGTTTGCAGTGTAAGAAGGAGCCCCTAGTGTAGTTAGATTAATTAATAGAAGGAGAATAAACTTAATGGAGCCAGAAAAGTGCAAAAAAATGGTGCTTTCCCCTCTATATCTCATGCAGATAAAATGGCCATCCTGGGATTGCGGCAGGGGATGGCAATTGCATTTTAATTACTGGGCTGGTGGTTTCGGCATTGCACCAGATGGAAGAGCCTTTTTAGAGAGAGGCCCACTCATTGCCTCTGTCGATTTTCCCTCTGATGCTGGTTAACAAAACCTGACAAGAGATAAAAGTGATGAGGCTGCATTTTGATCTGCTGGATTTTATTCTCTGTTCTGTTCTTTGGCTTGTGAGTTTCAGTTGAATCTTGATTCCTGTGAAAAAGATGCTCTTTTAGACACTTTCTCTTTTCTGTACATCCTATGAATGGTAGTGGCTTATTTTGGAGGAACCCACATTTTATAAAATTATTCTCAAGAACATAGACTGGAAAGGATGAGTCCTGAATTGACACTAATGAAAGCCAAATGCTTTAGGAAGTTTTAGAATGTTATCATATAGGTAAACAGCCAGATCACTGGAAAGCCACTCTTCATCAAGGAGTTGAAATGATTCAGATATATGAACGTGGGATTGATATGAAATTCCATTCTAAGGCACAAAATTCTACTCTACCATGTGCCTTGCCAAGCCCAGGTATATTGTTCTGAAGAGATAAAATGAGTCATTGGGAATCATCTCAAGACTTTTGCTTTCATCTAAACCATTTGATTTATCAGTTTCTGTCCCTCAAGATGCTTTCTTCAACCTTTTCTCCTCAGAGAAAGATCGTTTGTTATCTCTTCTCAGTATAACTTGCGTGTTTTGAGGGAAATAAACATCAGACTTTCACAGATGTCAGAGCTTTGATTTATAGGTAAACTATTTGTTCTAGTTATACAGAATGATTCACAGCTTATGCAAATGTGTGATTTATTACCAAACCACCTCTTTGTGCTTTTTTCCCTTTCATTTGTGGACTCCATTCCCTTACGTTTTTTAGCTAAGTGCTTCCTAGGAACGGCAGTAATACCTACATCGGGCTGTTGAGTTCCTTTTATCTTTCTCCTGAGAGCCTAGAATAATACTGTTATGTTTTCATTCATTTGACAAAAAGTCAAGGAGCAATTTCTGTGCAAAAGGCACTGAAGATATATAAATGATGGTCACATTTGTTGATATAGAGGAGATAGGGAGAGGACAGATTCTATAGCACTTTAATGTTCCTTATCTCATGTGAACCTCATAGTAGTCTTGCAGGGTAGGTAAGGCAGCTCTTATCCTGACAGTTTTATAAATGAGGACACAGGCTCTAAGAGGAAAAGTGACCTACTTAAGGTCACTTACTATAGGAAGTATAGGAATCCAGTAAGAATGATCCATAATTCTTAGTACCCAGAATCAGCCCACATGTCTGTGTGAATGTGTGTGTGTTTGTGTGTGTGTGTGTGTGTATGTAGGGGTGGGGTAGGGAGTACAATCAGGGTTGGGAAATTATTATTTCCCTATATGAAATGACAGGAATTACATTTTCTCAAAGTAGCTCCACAGTGTATATACCTGATCCAGAGCCTGACATTCTACTTTGTTTGTTTGAGGCATCGAAGGCTGGTCTTAAAATGCCAGTATTCTTTGTGAGGGAAGTGCATGTTACTTATTTATTTGTTTGTTCATTCAGAACACCTTAGTAGAATCCTGTCAAATACCTGGTCTTGAGCTAGGTAACAGGAGAGGAGTAGAGAGTGATAGTTATTGGGTGGGGATGTGATGCAAGCATCAGTTTAGTCATAGTCTCTCTAATCACATAGCCCACGTGCCATCATGCTTAGCTAATTTTTGTATCTTTAGTAGAGACAGGGTTTCACCATGTTGGCTAGGATGGCCTCAATTTCCTGACTTCATGATCCACCTGCCGTGGCCTCCTAAAGTGCTGGGATTACAGGTATGAATCAATGCGCCTGGCCCTGATCCCTGCTTTCTATGCTATCTTAGTTGCCTTCTCAGTTTTGCAGAGTTCCATAGTTTTCCTCTGTTACATACTCAGGAAGGACATTATATTCTTTGATTTTGTCTTTCTCTTCTGTTACACAGTAAATGCTTTAAACTGTCTCTCAGTCGTCTTTTTATTCACTCAAATTAATCAACATTTGTTTATTGCAGACCTATTAGGTAGCAGTCACTGTGCCAGATGCTGCTGGAAATAAGACCAACCCACAGCTTCTACCCTCAGAAAGTTATAGTATTTAGCTTAGGCTCAGTGCAGAATAGGATGAATGAATGTATGAACAAATGAAACTACTTAGTAAATGTAGTGTTATTCAGATGCTATTTATACTCCTGGGACACTCAGTTGAAGTGAGGATTTGATTCAATGTCAACATTAATCTTTGCAGAGTCTTCTGTGCCAGTGCTCTTTAAATTGATATGTGGCTTTCCCCTTGCTTGTGAGTTACTTATTATCTTGGAATTAGGTTAGACAGAATCCCTTTCCTATCTTAATTACTCCCCATCTCCTTTTCTAATAAATGTCTTTCTTTACTGATAACCTTTAACCTGTATATGAGAGAAAGCCTCAGAAAGTAGCAGATGAGAAGAAATATCCTTTTCATCTTAAAAGAGACCCAATTTTCTCTGAAGATCCATGGGTAATACAAGGAAACTTCATGGGGAGTATGCTGCTGGGTGCCCAAATTTTCTTTGAAAGACAATGAGCAGTGCTTTACATTTACATCCATAGTAAAAAGTAGGTTGGTCATATAATTTGTCTCCCAAACATGAAATTTTTAAGTGAAAGGGTACTGTTGAAAATTATTACAGAATAGCTTGCATAAACTAGGGCTGTTCCTGGAAAACCAGGGTATATATGTTTTCCATAGTAATGGGAAGATTGCAGAGTGTCAAGCATGGGCTGGAGTCAAGTCACCTTGGGGTGAAATCCTGACTCTGAAACTTAATATAACCTTGAGCAAGCAATAACGACATCTATTTTTCCATCTATAAAATGAAGCTATTATACCTGTGTCCTATGCATATTGCATTAATTGAGATAATACATTTAAAGGTCCTGACCCATAAAAGTTCAAAGAACATTAGTTTCCTTTTCTTTTTAATTTATTCAATAGCAGCTCTGCCATTAACTCGATGTATAATCTTGGACAACTTTCCCCATTTTCTTATTAGTCAAATGATAGGATTGGAATAGATGATCTCCCTATTCTTTATTTTTAACAGGTATCAGAATAGTCCATTTCAGGTAACCTTATTGCCACAAACCTCCACAATATCTTGGGGATCTTGATGTTTATATGTCCCAGATGTCCTTGACATGAAAAACAGCACAGCAGTTCTCTAGCAAACTGTCACACACTTAAGTTCAGAAATTATAGTGATCATATTATTAGGTCTTTCACAGTTCTAAGTCACATTATGGGCTTCTCTCTTAGAACCAATATAGTCAAAGCCCATAGCTTCAACATTTGTACCCCTGTAACATCACAAAAATTGGCATATTCCAAAGTGATATGAAATAGTCTTTAATGCTTTTAATCCAAGCTTTAAGCGGTTTTTTAAATGAAGAACCTGTGGCAGCTGATCCATTTCCCCCTGAGATTTCCTTTCTCCATAATAAATAGCCCAACTTCTTTAAGCTTATTTTTCTAAGGATATATTAACAGTTATTTAGTCACTGATGGTTCCTCTTGCTGGAGTCTGGTCAGCTGGTATCTATTTCATTTCAATGAGGTCAGTGTGGTTCCTCACTTTCTTACCAATCTGTCGCCAAGTTTTATTGATTCTATCTCCCTAATTTATGTTGAGATGGTGCTTCTTTTCTATTCTCTCTGCTGTACAGTTCTGTAGTTATGTTTAGTTCAAATGTACAGTAAATAAATACTTATTACATGCTACCTATCAGGCAGTGAAGATACAAAGATGAATAAAGAATAAGTAGTCTCTGCCTTCAAGAAGCTATTGTCATTTAGTGTTTCAACTAGAAATAACCTTAACATTCATCTTGCCCAAATGCCTGATTATATAGACAAGGAAATTGAGACTCAGAAAGAGAAAATGACTAGTACAAAGTCACACAGCTAATAAGCTACAAGGGTAGGTCTAAGATCCAGCTCAAGATCATTTCTTCTTTATCACAGGAGTGTGAACTCCTGGCTGGAGTCCAACAAACACAAAACCAGCCTGATAAACAAAAATACAACTAAGGATCCTCACAGAGTCCACTTTACTCCCCTGCTGCCTCCACTAGAGTAGGTGCAGGTATCCACAGCTAAAAGACATGAAGATGGATCACATCACGGGACTTTTTGCAGATACTCCCTGGTATCAGCCTGTAGCCCCGTAGCTCTGCTGGGTGGCTAGACCCAGAAGAGCAAAAACACTTACTGCAGTACGACTCTTGGGAAGCCCCATCCATAAAAGAAGGGGTTAACACCACATCAAGGGAACACCCTAAGGGACAAGAGTCTGAATAGCATGCCTTGAGTCCGAGATTTTCCCTCTGACATAGTTGATACAAATGAGAAGGAATGAGAAAAACAATTCTGGTAATATGACAGAAGAAAGTTCTTTAACACCCCAAAAGATCACACAAGCTCACCAGCAATGGATCCAAACCAAGATGAAATCTCTGAATTGCCAGAAAAAGAATTCAGAAGGTTGATTATTAAGCTAATCAAGGAGGCACCAGAGAAAGGTGAACTCCAACTTAAATCAAAAACATGCTACAGGATATAAAAGGAAAATTCTTCTGTGAAGTAAATAGCATAAATAAAAGCAATCCCAACTTCTGGAAATCAAGGACACACAGAGAAATGCAAAATACACTGAAAATCAAATCAGCAGAAGAAAAACTTCTAAGCTTGAACACAAGGCTTTTGAACTAATGCAAACCATCAAAAACAAAGAAAAAAATTTAAAAAAAATTAACAAAGCCTCCAAGAAGTTTGAGACTATGTTAAGCATCCAAATCTAAGAATAATTGGCATTCCTAAGGAAGAAGAGAAATTGAAAGGTTTGAAATTATTATATTGAGGGAATAATCAAGGAAAACTTTTTATATTATTTATTTGAGGGAATAATCAAGGAAGTTTTGAGGGAATAATCAAGGAACTTCCCCAGGCTTGCTAGAGATCTAGATATCCAAATACAAGAAGCTCAAAAAACACCTGGGATATTTGTTGCAAAAACATCTTCACCTAGGCACATAGTCATCAGATTATCTAAAATTAAGGTGAAGGAAAGAATCTTAAGAGCTATGAGGCAAAAACATCAGGTAAACCACAAAGGAAAACTTATCAGATTAACAGCCGATTTCTCAGCAGAAACCCTACAAGCTAGAGGAAATTGGGGTCCTATTTTTTAGCCTCCTTAAACAAAACAATTATTAGCCAAGAATTTTGTATCCAGTGTAACTAAGCTTCATAAACGAAGGAAAGATACAGTCTTTCAGATAAACAAATGCTCACATAAATCACCAATTAACCACTACCAAGACAGCACTACAATAACTGATGAAAGAAGCTCTAAATCTTGAATGAAATCCTCAAAATACACCAAAATAGAACCTCCTTAAAGCATAAATCTCATAGGACCTATATAATAATAACACAATGAAAAGAAAAAACAAGGTATTTAGGCAAGAAATAACATGATGAATAGCACCTCACGTCTCAATCCTAATGTTGAATGTAAATGGCCTAAATGCTTTACTTAAAAGATACAAAATGGAAAAATGAATAAGAATTCACCAACCAAGTTTCCACTATCTTCAGGAGACTCACCTAACACATAAGGACTCACATAAATCTAAGGCAAAGGGTTGGAAAAAGATATTCCATGTAAATGGACACCAAATATCAGCAGGAGTAGCTATTCTTCTATCAGACAAAACAAACTTTAGTACAACAGTAGTTAAAGAGGAACATTATATAATGATAAAAGGACCAGTCCAAAAGGAAAATATCACAATCCTAAATATATATGCACCTAACACTAGAACTAGCAAATTTATAAAACAATTACTACTAGACCTAAGAAATGAGATAGATGGCAACACTAACAACAGTGGGGGACTTTAATACTCAACTGACAGCACTAGATAGATCACCAAGACAGAAAGTCAACCAAGATGCAAATGGGCTTAACAGATATTTTCAGAGCATTTTACCCAACAAATGCAGAATACACATTCTATTAATCAGCATATGGAACATTCTTTAAGATGGACCATATGATGGGGGGGGAAAAAAACCTCAGTAAATTTAAGAAAATCAAAATTATATCAAGTACTCTCTCAGACCACAGTGCAATAAAATTGGATAAGTAAACTGCTCCTGCATGATCATTGAGTCAACCATGAAATCAAGATGGAAATTTTAAAAATTCTTTGAACTGAAAGATAATAGTGACACAACCTATCAAAACCTCTGGGATACAGCAAAAGCAGTGCTAAGAGGAATGTTCATAGCAATAAATGCCTACATAAAGTCTGAAAGAGCACAAAGAGACTTTCTAAGGTCACACCTCACAGAACTGGAGAAAGAAAAATCCAAACCCAAAGCCAGCAGAAGAAAAGAAATGATAAAAGATCAGAGTAGAACTAAATGAAAGTGAAACAAACAAACAAAAAATACAAAAGATGAATGAAACAGAAAACTGGTTCTTTGAAAAGATAATGAAATTGATAGACCTAGCAAGATTAACAAAAAAAGAAGAAAGAAGATCCAAAAAAGCTCAATTAGAAATGAAACAGGAGATACTACTACTGATGCTGCAGAAATACAAAAGATTATTAAAGGCTACTATGCACATCTTTGTGCATAAACTGGAAAACTTAGAGGAGATGTATATATTCCTAGAGATATACAACCCTCCTAGATTAAACCAGGAAGATGTAGAAACTCTGAATAGACCAATAACAAGTAGCGAGATTGAAATGGTAATTAAAAAATTGCCATCCAAAAAGAGTTTAGGACCAGATGGATTCACAGATGAATTCTATCAGACATTCAAATAAGAATTGTTACCAATCCTATTGACACTATTCCACAGGATAAAGAGAAAATGCTTCCTAAATCATTCTATGAAACCAGTATCACCCTAATACCAAAACCAGGAAAGTACATAACAGAAAAAAAAAGAAAAGAAAAGAAAAGAAAGAAAACTACAGACCAATATCCCTGATGAACATTGATGCAAAAATCCTCAACAAAATATTCACTAATTGAATCCAACAGCACATCAAAAAGATAATCCTCCACGATCAGGTGGCTTTCATACCAGGGATGCAGGGATGGTTTCACATCTGCAAATCAGTAAATGCGATACACCACATTAACAGAATTAAAAACAAAAATCACCTTATCATTTCAATAGACAAACAAAAAGCATTTGACAAAATCCAGCATCCCTTTATGATTAAAACTCTAAGCAAAATCAGCATAAAAGGGACATACCTTATGGTAATAAAAGCCATCCATGACAAATGCACAGCTAGCATTGTACTGAGCAGGGAAAAATTGAAAACATTCTCCCTGAGAACTGGAACAAGACAAGGATGCCCACTTTCACCATTTCTATTCAGCTTAGCACCGGACCTCCTAGCCAGAGCAATCAGACATGAGAAAGAAATAAAGGGCATCCAGATCAGTAAAGAGGAAGTCAGACTGTCACTGTTTGCTGATGATATAATTGTATACCTAGAAAATCTAAAGACTCTTCTAAAAAATTCCTAGAACTGATAAATGAATTCAGTAAAGTTTCAGGATACAAAATTAGTGCACACAAATTAGTAGCGCTGCTATACAGCAACAGCAACCAAGCTGAGAATTAAATTAAAAATTCGACTCCTTTAACAATAGCAAAAACTAAAATAAAATACCTAGGAATATACCTAATTAAGGAGGTGAAAGACCTCTATAAGGAAAGTTACAAAACACTGCTGAAAAAAATCATAGCTGACACAAACAAATGGAAGAACATCCCATGCTCACTGATGGGTGGAATCAATATTATGAAAGCGACCATACTGCCAAAAGCAATCTACAAATTCAATGCAATTTCCATAAAAATTCTACCATCATTATTCACAGACCCGAAAAACAATCCTAAAATTTACATAGAGCCAAAAATGGCCTGTATAGCCAAAACAAGACTAAGCAAAAAGAACAAATCTGGAGGCATCACATTACCTGACTTAACACTATACCGTAAGGGCATAATCACCAAAACTGCATAGTAATGGTATAAAAATTGGCACACAGATTAATGGAACAAAATAGAAAACCCAGAAATAAAACCAAATATAGTCAATTTATCTTTGACAAAGCAAACAAAAAACATAAAGCAGGGAAAGGACACCCTATTCAACAAATGATGCTGGGATAATTGGCAAGCCACTTGAAAAGAATAAAACTGGATCTGCATCTCTCACCTTATACAAAAATCAACTACAGATGGTTCAAAGACTTAAATCTAAGACCTGAAATCATAACAAATTTGGAAGATAACATTGGAAAACCGCTTCTAGACAATGGCTTAGACAAAGACTTTGTGACCAAGAACCCAAAAGTGAATGCAACAAAAACAAAGATAAATAGATGAGACTTAATTAAACTAAAAAGCTTCTTCACAGCAAAAGAAATAATCAGCAGAGGTAACAACCCACAGAGTGGGAGAAAATATTCACAGTCTGTACATCCAACAAAGGACTAAGATCCAGGATCTACAAAGAATTCAAACAAATCAGCAAGAAAAAAACGATCTGGGCTAAGGACATAAATAGACAATTCTCAAAAGAATATATACAAATGGTCAACAAGCATATGGAAAAATGCTCAACCTCACTAATTTTCAGGGAAATGCAGGTCAAAACCACAATGTAATACTATCTCACTCCTGCAAGAATGTGCATAATAAAAAAATAATAGATGTTGACATGGATGTGGTGAAAAGGGAACACTTTTACACTGTTGTTGGGAATGTAAACTAGTACAACCACAATGCAAAACAATCTGGAGATTCCTTAAAGAACTAGAAGTAGATCTACCATATGATACAGCAATCTCACTACTAGGTATCTACACAGAGGAAGGGAAGTCATTATAAGAAAATGATATTTGTACATGCATGTTTATAGCACACAATTTGGAATTGCAGAAATATGGAAGCAACCCATGCCCATCAGTCAATTAGTAAATAAATAAAATGTGGTATATATATATATAGCATGGAATATTACTCAGCCATAAAAAGAAACAAAATAATGGTATTCACAGCAAACTGAATGAAATTGGAGACTATTATTCTATGTGAAGTAACTCAGGAATGGAAAACCAAATATCGTATGTTCTTTCTCATAATTGGGAGCTAAGTTATGAGGATGCAAATGCATAAGAATGATACAATGGACTTTGGGGATTCAGGGGAAAGGGTAGGAGCAGAGTGAGAGATAAAAGACTACACATTGGATACAGTGTACACTGCTTGGGTGATGGGTGCACCAAAATCTCAGAAATCACCATCCAATAACATTCATATAACCAAACACCATGTGTTCCCAAAAACCTATTGAAATAAAATAAAAATTTAAAATAAATAAATAAATGATAGAAACCACTTATAATGTAATAACTGACTCTAATGCCTTAAAATTGCCTTGTTTCAAGCCAGGACACTTGAGGTAGTTGTAATAAATCAAAAGTAAAATATGCTTCATTAAACAAAGGCTCTCAGCCTCTTGAAGGTCTCTAAATGGGTGGTCAGAGGGTCTTGCAGCTGTTCAAGCATACAGTGACTAGTTGTCGAAAATCCTGATCAAATGTAGGTTTGCAGAAAGTAAAGAAGGCCTGATAAGGCTCTGTTGAAAGTCTATTTCGAGGCCTGATTTTGAGAGAGTTCCTCTCCAAGATGAAGGGAGTATCCCTAGCCTGAATTTCAACACTCACTCAACACTATCTGCTGTTTACTGAGTTGATCTCCAAATTAAAGACTTGGAAGATGAGGGTGTGAGCAGAAAGGTGAGCAGCTCATTTAAAAGAAAAGCAGGACTTCAGTATTTTTACCTTTACTTTGATTGATTAATAATGTATTATTTGAATGTTAACCAGTAGGCTCTCTTGGAAGTTGGAGATGTAGTGGTGAGTAAGTCAAAGTTCTTGACCTCCTTATCTATAGACAATGCTACAAAGAAAAGAAAACAGAGGCAGAAATAATAACTGGTTAAGTAGGGGAAAGGGAACTATCTTAGAAAGAATGTATGCAGAGAGTATAGCCAGTACAAAAACCTTGGGAGGTAAAAGTTTGTTCAAAAACAGTGAGGTGAGTGTGGTTGAACACAATGAACAAAAGAAAGGTAGTAGGAGATGGGGTATAAGAGACTGGCAGATAAGAATATAAGAGAATGTAAGAGATGGCTAGATAATATGAAGCCTTTTAGGCCATAGCAAAGAATGTGGATTTTTCTGTAAATATGTGAAGCTAGACATAATTTGATTTACAATGCACTGTAACTGGGACAACAGTAGCATAGGGAGGTCAGTTTGGGGACTGCTTTAGTATTCTATGAAAGAAAAGATAGTCATTTGGACTAGAGGAGAAGCAATGGAGATAGTAAGGAAATTGTTCAATTTGGGATTTATGTTAGATGTTGAATTTAAGGGAATCTAGAGAGAGTGCTAGAATTAAGGTGGTAAAATTATTATCAGCCAAAATAACAATAACTAATTTCTATAGTGCTGTATATTTTTCAAAGTGCTTTTTAAAATGCCATTTTATTTTAACTGTTAGGCAAATATTTTCACCCTGGCTTGATAGATGAGGTAATCCAGTCAGAGACATTATATGATTTGATATCAGTCTGCCTATGTTTGTAATCACCTTTTAGCTAGATGATCTAGGAAAAGTTACTTAACCTCCTGGTAAAATAGAGTAATAATATTACCTACTATAGAGTATTGTTAATGATAGAAAATATATTAGTTCAGAGTCCAGCCCACAGAAACAATTCAATAAATTTAGTGAATATTATTATAAGTGTTTTCATAGCAAGATAGTAAATTCATAATTATTAAGGCATGCCATACTATTTCAGCAAGTCACTGTGGCTTTAATAACATCATATGTATAGAACAACCACACTAGTCTTTTTTGTGTAGCTGAACACTAACTAATGAGACTCAGACTTCCCTAATGACAAGGACCATGTTATACTCACTTCTGTAACCCTTACCAGCCCTCTCCCTAGCATTCAGAAAATATTGTACATACTGCCTTAAATAGTTAATGAATTGAATCCGTTTGAAAGGACAATGTAGGCAGTTATTTATGTAGTATAATTTGAGGGACTCAAGAAAACTCCCCAATCCCAGCCCAAATTTTCTCTTAGTGTTAAGCTTCTACCGTGGAATAACAGAATCTCAAAGTTGAAAAGAATACAGGAAAGCATAGAATATATTCACAAAGCCTTTAGCACCACATAGAATCTCCTCTGTATTGCCCAGCCTTTCCCTGGTTATCTTCAATTATAGGGAAATCCTGACTTCACAAGGCAACCTGTTCCACATTTGGCTGCTCTTGCTGTGAAGGTGCATCCCAACACTGAATTGGAGTCAGCTTTGCTTCACCATCATTCAGTACACTTGGGAAACCATAAATAGTATCTGTGCAATTGAACAACTCCAGAAGTTTTTTTTTTTTTTTTTCTGTTTGCCATCTCAATGCTCTGCTAGTTTCCTTTTATTTCCTCAGATTATGGAATATCATTGTCTGATTGTTAAGTGTTCTTTGCCTTCTGTCACAAAATGTAATCTTTCCTTAAAAATTCCATCTCCTGAATTTCACATCTCCAGAAGCTTGAAGAAATTTGAATTTAGTTTTTTTCTCAAATTATCCATGCTGGCTGCTCTGAATGGGAGTACTGGAATAAGTAGCTCAAGATAATCTTTACAAACACAAATGAGTTTTGGAATGCCCATGGACTGGTCATGTTCTATTACCAGAATTTTGAAATTTAGAAAGCTGAAAGGAATCAATGTGACAGGCAGAACACTTGCCATCTCACTTAGATCTGCCTTCCATTTATTTATTTATTTATTTATTTATTTATTTATTTATTTATTTTTGAAAGAAAGAAAAAGAGAGGAAAGAAAGTGAGAGTGAAACAAAGAAAGAAAAAGAATGTATGAGAGAAAGAAAGAGGAAGAAAAAGAGGGAGAGAGAACAGGATTCTTGTTCTACT
>CAUYLG010038123.1:0-51391 GCA_963573385.1 Cacajao melanocephalus | reverse complement strand
ACCCGCCCCTGGCCAACCCCATGTTGGCCAGGCTGGTCTTGAACTCCTGGCCTTGTGATCTGCCCACCTCAGCCTCCAAAAGTGCTGGGATTACAGACGTGAGCCACTACCTGTAATATTTTATTTATTTTTTTCACCTTTAAGCTCTGTCGGACTTGATCTTAGAGCAGATTTTTCACGTAAACCAGAGTTAAACCTCCACCAAGAGGGAAGTTTTGCTCAGTGCTGTCTCACAAGCCTTTAGAATACCCCCAGGCACGGTAGCTCACGCCTGTAATCCCAGCACTTTGGAAGCCAAGTTGAGTGGATCACTTGGGCTCGGGGGTTCAAGACCAGCCTGGGCAACATGGCAAAATCCAGTCTCTACAAAAAATACAAAAATTAGCCAGGCATGGTGAAATGCACCTGTAGTCCCAGTTATCTGGGAGGCTGAGTCAGGAGGATCACTTGAACCCAGAGGGTAGAAGCTGCAATGAGCTGTGATAGTACCCCCGCACTCAGCCTGGGTGACAGAGGGAGAGCCTACCTGAAAAAAATTTTTTGAAAGAGCAGTGCCTGGTACGTTATGGGCACTTAAATGTGTTGCACAAATTAATTAACTACTTTTTTGGGTGGGATGGAGTCTTGTGCTCCTGACCTCAAGTGATCAGCACACCTTGGCCTCCCAAAGTGCTGGGATTATAGGTGTGAGCCACTGCGCCTGGCCATGCTCCCTTTTTTAAAGACAGGGTCTCACTCTTGTTACTCAGGCTTGTTACTTGGGAGTGCAGTGGTGTGATCTCAGCTCACTACAGCCTCCTCTTCCTGGGCTCAAGCCATCCCTCCCACCTCAGCCTGTTGAGTAGCTGGGACTACAGGTGCATGCCATTATGCCTGGCTAATTTTTGTATTTTTAGTAGAAACGGAGTTTCATCATGTTGGCAAGGATGGTCTCGATCTCTTGACCTTGTGATCCGCCCATCTCGGCCTCCCAAAGTGCTGGGATTACAGGCGTGAGCCACCACACCCGTCAATTTTTTGTATTTTTAGTAGAGATGGGGTTTTGCCATGTTATCCAGGCTGGTCTCAAACTCCTGGGCTCAAACCATCCACCTGCCTCGGCCTGCTGAGTAGCTAGGATGACAGGTGCATGCCATTATGCCTGGCTAATTTTTTGTATTTTTAGTAGAGATGAGGTCTTGCCATGTTATCTAGGCTGGTCTCAAACTCCTGGGCTCAAACCATCCACCTGCCTCAGCCTCCTGAAGTGCTGGGATTATAGGTGTGAGCTACCTTGCCCAGCCGTGAACCTGTCTTTTTTTTTTTTTTTTGAGATTCGCCCAAGCTGGAGTGCAGTGGTGCGATCTTGGCTCACTGCAACCTCTGCCTCCCGGGTTCAAGCGATTCTCGTGCCTCAGCCTCCTGAGTAGCTCGGATTACACACACATGCCACCATGCCAGCTAATTTTTGTATTTTTAGTAGAGATGGGGTTTCACCATGTTGGCCAGACTGGTCTTGAACTCCTGACCTCATGATCCACCTGCCTCAGCCTCCCAAAGTGCTGGGATAACAGGCGTGAGCCACCATGCCCGGCCTGCTCCTGTCTTAAATCATGGTTCTGTCACTGGGGGCCTGGCCTCCTCCCTGTCTCCAGCCTTGTTTGTGGGTTCTATTAGCCTGCTGGGGAGGGCGCTTCACTGAGGTTGAGAGTTGTGTTAGATAGGACTGACCCTACCTGCCCCTGGCTCATCCTCCTGTACCTGCCCTCTCCCCAGCCCCACCTGCGGCAGGAAGCAGAGGGGGAAGGTGGAGGTGGGAGGAGCTGGGGTGGGGCTGGGTCCCTGAGGCCTCCCCTGTCTGAAAAGCATCTTTGCTTCCTCCTCTGCTGCCGCCCTGCCGCGCTGTGTCCGCATCCCTCTGGCCCCTGCATCCTTCCGGCCCCGCCCCGCCCCAGCCTCCTGACCCTGCTCTGGACCCACACGCTCACAGTGCTGGAGGAGGTGGCCGCCTCCCAGCGCAGCTCGTCCCTGGCCTCCAACAGGCTGAAGATTGCCCTGCAGGTAACAGAACCAGTCACAGCAAGGATAACCCTGGTGGGAGGGTACCTGGGGTCACCTCTGATGTCTCCCCCAGAACCTGGAGATCTGCTTCCATGCCGAGGGCTGTGGCCTGCCACCTGAGGCCCTGCACACAGCAACTTTCCAGGTAGGGGCTTTTGGTGAGCTTCCCTGTAGGAGGTTGGGGGAACCTGCCTTTCAGCACTCACCTGTGTCCAGGGCCAGCTACCTAATTTATGGGGCCCAGGACAAAATGAAAAGCTGCGCCCCTTATTCAAAAGTTCTTACAAAGTTTAGAACACTGATGACAGAACCTGAAGCCAAGCCCGGGTCCTCCTGAGCACAGGGGCCGTGTGTGCCTGCACGGTGGGGTTGGAGGGGAGGGCAGCCGGGGAAGCCAGCCCTGTCTGTGCCTCTGTCCTGCTGTCTGCCTGGCCTGAGGGTGGCCCCTGCCTGCGGTCCCATGACCCACTACTTTCCATTTCAAACGGACGTCTTACCCTTGACTATCTTATCCTTGACCATGAGCTCCTGGAGGACAAGCCTGGGCTGTGGTTGCGTGTGCACTCCAGGTGGCTTCTCAGCTGTATGTGTTCCCAGGCTCTGCAGAAGGACCTGGAGCTGCAGGCAGCCTCCAGCCAGGAGCTCATCCGCAGGTACTTCTGCAGCCGAATCCAGCAGCAGGTGAGGCCCCTCTCCCTTGCACTGTGCCCTCTGCAGGTCCTGGAGCACCTTGCCCCCACTGTGTCCCCACTCACACTGCCTGTGCTCCCCACCCCAGACAGAAACCATCTCTGAGGAGCTTGGGGCTGTGACAGTGAAGGCCTCCTACCACACCTCCGAGCAGAAGCTACGTGTGGAGCTGCTCAGCGCCTCCAGCCTGCTGCCCCTGGACTCCAACGGTGAGCGGAGGCTGCCCTTTGGCCACTCCCCAAAGGGGAGTGGTTCCCCCCTGGCCCTCCTGTCTCAGTATCTCATGGGGCTCTGCTCACCCTGCAGGAGCTCTAGGTGCATTTCTCCCAGTTACCAGGAGGGGTCAGTGCTGCTGAGTGGGGTATAGCTGCCGGGGTGGGGTAGCTGGAAAACCCTGAGCTGATGCACTCTCCCTGGCCACTTGCCAGGCTCCAGTGACCCCTTTGTCCAGCTGACCTTGGAGCCCAGGCATGAGTTCCCTGAGCTGGCCGCCCGGGAAACTCAGAAGCACAAGAAAGACCTTCACCCATTGTTTGATGAGACCTTTGAATTGTGAGTGGGTCCCCCTCCTTCTCCCAGTGCCACCCCCTGCTGGGCTCCCTCAGGCCTGCTCCTCCTGGCTGGGGCCAAGGGGCTCCCCTGAGATGGCCTCATCTGGGCCCAAGGGATGGGGCACCTGGACAAAAGTTTGCGGCTAGACACGGTGGCTCACGCCTGTTATCCCAGCACTTTGTCATCCCACCAACCCAGCCGACATGGTGAAACGCTGCCTCTACTAAAAATGCAAAATTAGCCCAGTGTGATGGTGGCACATGCCTATCAATCATCCCAGCTACTTGGGGTGCTGACGCAGGAGAATCGTTCAACCCAGAAGGTAAAGGCTGCAGTGAGCCGAGATGGTGCCACTGCACTCCAGCCTGGGCGGCAGAGTGAGACTCCATCTCCAAAAAAAAAAAGGGCTGGGCACAGTGGCTCACGCCTGTAATCCCAGCACTTCTGGAGACCAAGGTGGGTGGGTCACGAGGTCAGGAGTTTGAGACACCCTGGCTAACATGGTGAAACCCTGTCTCTACTAAAAATACAAAAACTTAGCCAGGCATAGTGGCACGCCCCTGTAGTCTCAGCTACTCTGAGACTGAGGCAGAAGAATCACTTGAACCCGGGAGGTGGAGGCTACAGTGAGCTGAGATCGTGCCACTACACTCCAGCCTGGGCAACAGAGCAAGAACCCATCTCAAAAAAAGTTTGCTTCCCCTGGGGGCAGGGGTGGACTCCCACATGTTGAACTTAGGGACTTCTAGGGAACGGTCCTGTCCCTGAGGTTCTCAGTAATCTGCTCCCAGTTCCTCAAGACAGGAGGGCAGGGGACACAGGACCCCTGGTTTAAAGCATCACCCACAGTCAGAGCAGACATCGCACCATATGGCCGAGAGGCGCCAGGCTGAGAGCTGGCTTTGCAGTCCTAACCCTAGCTGGTTCCCAACACCGAGCGGGTGATCCCATGTGTTAGGGCTGGGGGTGGCCGTGCTGGGGCTGGCAGCAGAGCCGACTCTCCCCGCAGCCTGGTGCCTGCTGAGCCGTGCCGCAAGCCTGGGGCGTGCCTCCTGCTCACCGTGCTGGACTACGACACGCTGGGGGCCAACGACCTGGAAGGGGAGGCCTTCCTGCCGCTGTGCGAGGTGCACGGGCTGAGTGGCTCCGAGGAGCCTGGTGAGGTGCCTCAGACCCGCCTGCCCCTCACGTACCCCGCACCCAACGGTAGGCCTGAGCCCAGGGCAGGGTGGTACAGGCACGGGGAGCCTGTAAACCTCAGGCAGGGGCCCCAGACAGGCGACGCCAGGGTTGGAGAACAGCCTCCCTGGAGATGGGAGCTAGTGGGACAGCCATGGTCTTATCAGGAGACCAGTGAACTTGAAGTGAAACGTGACTCTCCCTAGTGGGAGAAGTCACCAAGATGTTTACCTGGGGAGAAGGGCCTGGTTCTCACTCAGTGGGGTCACAACCCTGCAGAGCATTTCTGATACCAGAAACGGTCTGGTGCTTGTGCATGTATTATGAGCAAGTGCTAAGCACTTTACACATGCCAGCCAATGAAACAGATATTGTTAGCAGTCTTTTATAGATGAGTAAACTGAGGCATGAAGAGGTTAACTTGCTAGCTTTAGGTTCTCATATAAAAAGGTAATATAGCCAGACCAGGCACCGTGGCTCATGCCTATAATCCCAGCACTTTGGAGGCCGAGGTCAGGAGTTCAAGACCAGACTGGCCAACATAGTGAAACCCTGTCTCTACTAAAAATACAAAAAAAATTAGCCAGGCATGGTGGCGCGTGCCTATAGTCCCAGCTACTCAGGAGACTGAGGCAGGGGAATCACTTGAACCCGGGAGGCAGAGGTTGCAGTGAGCCGAGATTGTGCCACTGCACTCCAGCCTCGTGACAGAGTGAGACTCTGTCTCAAAAAAAAAAAAAAAAAGCCAAATCTTAGCAAGTCTCAGCCGTGGCTGTCACGCCACCTCCTGAGCTGGGCTGGTGTGGGTTTGCCACTGGTTTCCTTCCAGGTCGTCGGGGCGGGGGAAGAGGCAGTGTTGTGTGCCCCCCTCACCCTTCCCTGCCACCACCAGGCACTGCCTCTCCCCTGGCATCTGACCCCCAAACCCCTCTCTCCGCAGGGGACCCAATCCTGCAGCTGCTGGAGGGCCGGAAGGGTGATCGAGAGGCCCAGGTCTTTGTGAGGCTGCGGCGGCAGCGGGCCAAGCAGGCCTCCCAGCATGCCCTGCGGCCTGCACCGTAGCTGTGGAGGTTTGCAGTGGGGCTGGGTACCTGGTGGGGACCTGCAAGGGCTTTCCTGAAAGGTCTGAAGCTTCCCCGCCACAGCACAGCCCTCCAGCCTGGCCTAACACTTAAGGAGCCCCAGCATGCAGACCTCCTCCCTGACTCCCACAGGGGCTCCTTAGAGATCTCTCTACTCCCGCCTCCCTGCCTCCAGCCCTGGCTGCAATTTCTCCGCCACCTCCCAGCAGCAGGGGGAGCAAACCTTGCCCCTGCCCACCTCTCAGAAAAGCTGCTCCGGTGGGCAGGGGATTGGGCCATCTGGCTCCTGGCCTTCCTGTTCCAGCCATTGGGGTGGGGGCCAGGTTCACTGGGAGCAGGGCAGGAGGCACAGAGCCTCCTGGGGAAGGGAGAGGGGACCCTGCCAAAGATGAGGCTCCAGCTGCCCTGGGGGGAAGGTGGTGACCATTACTAGAGGGAGCCTGGGTCTTCTCCCCAGGGGCTGCCAGCACCCAGGCCAGGAAGCCTGGAGCCAAGAACCTTCTGGCTCTGAGGGAGCGAGCGCTGGCAGGTGGCAGGGGGTGGCACAGACGGAAGCAGAAAGGACAGTTTGGCCACTGTGTCTGCTGCACTCGCCGCCTCCCCAGACAGCACCTGCCACCCCAGATAGCATCTGCCACCTAGAAACTTTCTTAGCAAAAATAATAAAAACCAATCCATTGTCCTCTTAGAAAACGTACCTTCGGCCTACAGTGGGGCCCAGAATGCGACGAGCCAGGCCAGTTGGTTTCCTCCTCGGCCCTCAGGGGACCTTGAGCTACCCCCACCCTGGAGCAGCTACACAGCAGGGAGGTGGGTGTAGGAGTAACTGAGGCAGAGGCAGGGTTGGGATGATTTTTGGCTGTGGGCTTTGAACAAATGGCTTCACCAGAAATACCAGGTCGTGTGGCCACACCCAGGACAGGGACCTGTTCCTCAGGGGAGCACAGTCAGCAGGGACCTCCCAGAGGTGCAGGTGGAGGCTGAGGGGCTGCTCTTGAGACAGTAGGGCATACAGGAGCTGGGTCCCTACCCTACCTGGGGAGTGTCAGAGCCTGAGGCCTGGTCATCACATCATCCTAGCTGTGTGACCCTGGTTCCACGCCTGAACCTCTGAGTCTGTACAAGATGCTGGGAGGTGAGGTTGGCCAAGATGACCTCCAAGGCCCCTTGTAGCTGTAAACCTGAGACCATGCAGAGGATCCCACCAAGGTGTTTTCTCACCCCAACTGGGGGCAGGGTGAGGCAACGGAGGCAGGAGGCAAGATGGCTTCTAGGCTCTACCAGCAAATTATCCCAATGGGAAGGCACTGGGTGTTTTGTTTTTGTGATGGAGTCTCACTCTGTTGCCCAGGCTGGAGTGCAATGACATAATCTCAGCTTACTGCAACCTCTGCCTCCCAGGTTCAAAGGATCCTCCTGCCTCAGTCTCCTGAGTAGCTGGGACTACAGGTATGTGCCACCACACCTGGCTAATTTTTGTATTTCTTCTTCTTTTTAGTAGAGATGGGGTTTCACCATGTTGGCCAGGCTAGTCTCACTAATAGCTGACCTCAAGTGATCTACCCACCTTGGCCTCTGTTTTTGAGATGGGGCCTCACTGTCACCCAAGCTGGAGGCAGTTGTGCAATCATGGCTCACTGCAACCTCGACCTCCTGGGCTCAAGTGATCCTCCCATCTCAGCTTCCCTAGTAGCTGGGACCACAGGCATGTACCACTGTGCCCAGTTGGGAAGACACTGTTCCTCTGAGAAATAATTAGGGGCCTTATTGCTTTTTGGAAAACATCAACAGGGAAGCCAGTCACCACTAACCACACAGCTCTAAAGAGTCCTAGGGCCTGGGAGGCCTTGGTGTCCAAGGCTAAGGGTTCCTGTGTCATCAACCCCGGCAGGCCTAGGTTGGAGAGCACTTTAGCTGTCTCAAGGCCTGATGGGTCCAGGGAGCCTCCAGGCCTCTCCAGCTGCCTTACCATACCTCAGGGATGTGGGCACCAGCGATTTCCATGACTGAGGCAGGGCTCCTGGCCCACCTCATAGTTCAGAGGCCCTCTTTTGGGGCCCACTCCCCCTCACCCCATGTAAACAAGCTACCACTGTAAGTTCATATTTTATTTCCAATAGGTTTGGAGCTTTGTTGATTTTTGCATTTTTGTAAAAAAGGAAAATGTTTTCACTTAATTCATTGAAAGCCCTTTCGTGCTGAGCCCAAGGGGGAGCCTGGGCCAGGACCAGATCCTCTCAGCCCTCTTGCTCCTATCCCAGACACCCGGTGCTGGGGGCGCGGCCGCTCCCCTCTGCCCACTCTGCCCTCCCGCCCCTGCTGCATCTCTTTCTGTACAGAACAATTTTTAAAATGGAAGCTAAGACACAATATACACTGGACAGGCGCGCACACACACACACACACATACACACACGCACACACACAGGCGTCCGCCCAGAACAGGGCGGGACACCAGCTGCACTCAGAGAGCACCAAGGAATGCATCCGGAGCCCCTCCGGGGAGGAGGGCAGGGCCTAAGCCCCCTTGGTCCTCAGTCTACACTCCTCCCCGCCAGTTGCCCTGCTAGCTGCCAGAGGGGGGAGGGGGCAGGGATAGCTGGGGGCTGCTGGGAGTGGGGCGGGTCATAGAATGAGTGCCAGCCTGGTAGGTGACCCCGGGGCCAGGGAGGCTCTTGTGGGGAGTCCAGGGGGAGACGACTGAGGGTAGACCCCAGGCCTCAGGAACCTGAGGGCTGGAACTCCTGGGCCTTGCCCCTCGAGGGGCTTCAAGGGCCCAAGTGTCAGGAGTGGGGCTGGTTCCGCAGCACTGGCCTCCAGCCCTTCTTGTTCTCCCTAGGACTCAATACAACATTTGGTAAACCTAGGAGCTACACCAGCTGAGACCCCCAGCATACCCCCTCGGGCCTCCCTGAGGCCCTCACAGCTGGGGACCAGACCTGCCCTGGGGGACCCACATCTTCCACACTCCGCCCTTGCCCTGGCAAGGAGGTAGGGGGAGCAGGGCCTGCCCTGAGGGCTTTTCCCTCCCCTGAGTGCCTTCCAGTCCCACCCTTGCCTGCTGAGGCCTCAGGAAGAAGTTAAAAATAGTTAGTTCCTACATTAAAAAAGAGACAGAAACAGATTCTCTGCCAAAAGGCCAGTGGGAGAAGGGATGTTGTATGTGCGGCAGGAAGGGCAGGGAGTGGGTAGGGGAGGACTGCAAAATAGTTTCTTCTTTTAAAAAGTGCTTGGTAAGTCTTTTAAAGTGTGTGTCTATATCTATGTACAGATATACACACAGACACTGTCCACACCACCACGCATACCTGCACACATACGGAAATGTATACATATACATAATCATATACATATACATACATACATACACACACACACACACACACACACATATATATATATATATATATATATACTTGTATATATATATACTTTAAAAAGTCCTAGGTGAGAAGATCTGAGCCAGGCTGGGCCAGGCCTGCAGGGTCACGACTGGAGGGCGTGGGCCCGGCCAGGCTGGCAGATGGGGCACTCGCTGCCCTCGGCGCAGAGCTCACACAGCGCAGCATGTTGGCACGGCAGCACCGCCCGCTTCTGTTCCTGACACTTAAGGCATTTCACTGACTGCATGTGGAATACGGCCTGTGGGGAAAGGGGCATTGTGGTCACCAGCCATGGGTCTAGCCCCAAGTTGAGCAAGGAGTTCCCTTGATCCTCACTTCAGCCCTCTTGGGATGGGGAAACTGAGGCACCAAGCTCAACAGTGTGCTCCCAGAATCCTACTGGCAGGTGAGAGAGCAGGCTGAGTTCAACTCTGCATGGGGCATGCCAGGCTCCCACAACGCCCATCCCTCATAGAGGCTCTGCCCAGTCTCATTTGACCTTTTAATCCCCAAATGGGGAAAATGAGGCCCAGAAAGGGCTGGGACATGCCCAGGGCCACACCTGGGGGCCTGGCTGCCAGAGAACAAAGGAAAGACAGCTCTTCCCACCATGCCATGCTGGCCCCTGGGACCCAGCAGGAGACCTGGGAGGCAGGGCAGCCCTGGGGTCCTGGGCCTCTCTGGAAGGTCTGCTGCTCCATGGAGGGTGTACAGGACGACATACTTGGGGCCCAGGCATTTGAGCACAGCTTGGTCAGGGCCACCCTCAGGGGTGCTGGCACTGGTGCCCCTCACCCCTAGCCTTCTCACCTTCCCCACTGCACTCTCCTTACCTACTCCCAGCAGGCCGCCCTTTTTACTGCTGGCCCAGTGCTGGACAGAGGCCCTCAGGAGGGTGGCCATCCCTGGAGCAGCCTGGACCAGGTCAGAGTCCAAGGGCTGGCTGAGGCCACTGTACACCCCACCCCGGGTTCCCCAACCTGGCTGACCTTGTCCACTTGCTCCAGGTGGGCCCGCAGCTGCTTCTGGAGGGAGTAGAGGGTGGAGAGTGAGAGTGCCTCCAGGTCGGAGAAGGCGGGCAGGGCCTGGGGCTCGGGCCCCGCGTGTAGCCGCTCCAGCTCCTCCTGGAGCTTCTTCACCTGCACCTCCAGGGCGTCCCTCTGTTCCCGGGCCAGCTCACACTCGGCACCTGCCGCACTGGCCCGCTCACCAGCCTCCTCTGCCTCCTTCTTCCAGGCGTCACAAGCCTGTGGGCCCAGCGTACAGTCTCATCACAATGGCCCTGCCTAACCCCTGTCCCCAGAGGGCTGGGCCTAGCACAGCAGGGGGAACAGGCTAGAGCTGGGATCCTGGCAAGCACCCATAGGGTAGCCAGCTGCAGGTGGACAGGGGGCCCATTTCAGAACCCAGAACCTTGGACTTGGAACCCTGGAGAGGCAAGGCTACTGAGAAGAGGCAGGTGGTCCTGGGACCAGACTACAAAGCAGCTCACAGAGGGAATTCGAAGCCTACAATAAGAGAAACCACCCAGGGTCCTGATGGGCAAGGCAAGTCCTCCCAGCAGGGAGAGCGAGTGAACAAAACTGAGTTTCTGCTCTGTTCTTCAAGTCCTGCTCTCCCCGACCCCACGCCCACTCTGCAAAGGAAGGTCTTGGGCTGGATGCCACCAGGCACCAGGGAAGGCCACAGGTGCGGGGCCTGGTACCTGCTTGGCCTGCTTCCAGGACTCCTCCCACTGCTTGATGGTGCTGTTAGCTTCATCCAGCTCTTGCCGAAGCCGGGCCAGCTCAGCAGCCCCTGGCCCTGACAGGAAGGCGGGGGAAGTGCCGGGGGAGAAGCTTCCAGAGGCAAAATGTTCCCAGATGCTGCTGTTCATCCCATTCAGACCTGCCCCAGGGAGGAGAAAGACATCAGCTCTGGAGGGCTTTGGGCCCAGGCCCTGGCCAGCCCTGCCTCGGGGGTTCCAGGAACTGGCTGTCCACTGGATGGGTGTGCAAAGCTGCAGCTAGTGTCAGGCCAGAGAATTTTGCAGGGACAGGAAGGCTGTGAAGGTGCAGGTGCTGTGGGCGGAGTCAGACCTAACCTTGTTCCACCTGCTACTTGATGCCACTCAACTTCTGAGGCTCAGCATCCTCGCGTGGGAAACGGGGCTCCCACTGCTGGCCTCACAGGGTGACTCAGGGTACTCAGGAAGTACTGCACGTGAGAGCAGTCCCAGGCCCCCGGCAGTGGCAATTTATGATTGTGGCTTCACTTTTAGGCTAGGGGCTTTTTGCACCCTGATGTGAGGCCCAGGAAGAGATAAGCGTGTTGGAAAAGACAGGCCAGACCCTCGTCGGATGGCATAGCCAGGGCAGGAAGAGCTCAGGGAGCCTTGGGGCCATCCGACCTGTTTTACAGACGAGGACCCTGGATAAAATGTGTTACCAAGAATCATACAAATTCTAAGTGGTAGGGCCAGGACACAGAGAGGGCGTCTGGTTCCAAAGGCCCATGCGTTTCAGTAAACTACACCGCATGCACAGCCACCTACCCACCACCAACCCAGCCACCCTCTGCTCACTCGCTCAAAAGATGTTTACTAACATCAGGTCCCCCTGCTCTGGCCCCCAGGGCAGCCCCCGTCTTCCCTGAGAAGGACCCATATATCCACCTCTGGCCTTACTCTGACCACGTGTACTTTCTGGTGACATCTTCCTTGCTCCCTTTCCCACTAGTCCAGTCAGGATGTTCCAGAACCAGATTTAAGACGCTTTGCTCTCTGAGCCACACAAGCACACCCACAGAGGAGGGGCGTGGTCCTATGTGTAGATCCTGCAGCAGACACTGTCTGAGCCATCTGCCCTGTCCCAGAGAAAGACCTCAGGGTCACCCCACCCACATGAGACCAACCCTGCAGCACGCTCTCCTGTCCCACCCATCTCTCCTCCTCCCTCGGAGAAGCTCTCCCGACTCCACTGTCCACGTAGGTCCCTCTGCGATTCTCAGGAGGATCCCAACGGCTGTGCCCCTCTGCTTCCCACACTGGCGTGGCTGCTGGGCACAGGGACTATTGCACTCACACCTGCATCAACACAGCTGTGCTCAATAGTCACATGGTGCAGGAAGGTGTGTGTGGCCAGTAAGTGGGGCTAAGTCAAGATGCCACCAGAAGCCGGGCGTGGTGGTGCACGCCTGTGGTCCCAGCTACTCAGGAGGCTGAGGTGGGAGGATCACCTGAGCTCAGTTCCAGGCTGCAGTGAGCTATGATCACACCATTGCACTCCAGCCTGGGTGACACAGTGAGACCCTATCTTGGAAAAAAAAAAAAAAAAAAAAAAAGATGCCACCGGAATATGGGGCAAGTCTGGAAAATGCAACACCAGGCACCTGAAGCTGACAGAATCAACAACAGAGAATAGCCTCTTCAAAACTGCAAGGCGCTAGGAGAGCCATGTGCTGCTGTGGGATCAGGAATGAGATAAGGGAAGCTACCAAACCCAATCAACTCTGAAGGGCTCAGTCCTTGGGTCTGAGCAAAATGCTAGCACTCTCAGGGAGGGAACTCCTGGTCTCTGAACAGCTGCTGGGGGGAGTGAGAGCGGGGGTGCCACGTGCTTCCCATCCCACCCTCAGGAGCACCCCGACATGCACACACAAAGAGGAGATGCACAGCCGGCCCACAGAGGCACAGCCCCACAGGTCTCTGTACCATTCTTCTAGCCACTAAACTATGAAGTGCCCTCAGGAACCCCCAGTCCACACCATTCTAATTCTGTGTTGGGCAAATAGCCTTCTGGGCCAGCCCTGGGCCTCCCTGGCAGGAAGGGCACCTGGAGGCAGGGGTCAGCCTGTCCAGCTTCTCCCTTGGTGCCCATGAACCTGGCTGGTGTGAGCCAGCCTCTTAGAGCCTGGGGTGACTGGGCAGAAGAGAACATGCTGTGAGAGACCAGGCCTGGCCCTGGCAGCTCTGAGCCCCCTGCTCTCACTCGCACTGGCCTTGTGCCCTATACTTCAGACCCATTATTCCATTCAACCCTCGAAACAATCATAGGAGGTGGAGGCTGCCATTTCACAGCAGAAGAAACTAAGGCAGAGAGGCTCCATCACTTGTCCAGGGTCTCTGCCTCCTTGCCCAAGGCCTCTGTCCTAACCACCAGCCTGGCTGATATGCCGCAGACGGGGTGGCCAGAGGCACCTTCTAAAGGCTCAGGTTCCTGCCCCAGGGATTCTCAGTGAGCAACTCCCCCTCTTACCCAAAGATCCATGTGATGCTGAGGTCCCCAAAAATGTGTTTTCCGACTGGCTCAGGTGGCCCTGGGGCTGCTGTAGGAAATGCGAGGAGAGGCTGACGGGAGGGGACGGGGATGCTGAGTGGAAGGAGGCAGAGCTGCCCAAGGAGCCGGGGATGTTCACGGGCGCAGAGCTCTGTAGCAAGCTGCCGCCTGCAAGAGAGGCCCGGGGAGGGTGGGCCGGGTGAGGCCAGCGCAAGCCAGGTGGGCCACACAGAGCAGGGGGCCTGGGCCAGGTGGGAACCTGAGGAGTCCTCCAGGCTGCCCTGCCCACCCCGCCCCGTACCGATGGTGATGCTTCCCGGGTGCGGCACTGTGCTGTTATCGAAAGTCTTCTCCAGGGCGGCCACACCAAACTCATTCAGGTCCAGGTCATCCAAAGCAGACTCTAGGGACAGAGAGAGGAGGATGTGACCTCCTGAGGGCCCGTCTGACCCTGACCACCTCATCTCCTGCCCACGCTGCATCTTCACACCCATGCCGCACCGGGCCCATGCTCTCCCAAGCCCTGCACCCTTCCTTCAGCTGCTTCCTGTGGCAACCCTGACTCCTGACGCCGTGTGCCAGCGATGTCCAACCCAAATGTCTCTCCTTCCTGAATCCTTCTTTGACACTTCCAGGAGGAATCACGTCCCCCTCCAGGGTCCCTGCCTCGGACAGGGGTCTTGCCCCTGATGTTACAGCTCGAGGGTCTCAGCCCTGGGCTCAGTGGGGGTGGGCAGGTCTCTGGGCACTCAGTGGCTGGCGTAGAGCAGGTGCTTGACGAATGTCCACTGCATGAGAAATTTCCCTCTAGAGGGCAGGAGCAGCATGTTGTCATCTGTCTCCCCAGTGCCCACCACAAGACCTGGCACAAAGCAGGCACCTAGAAATGAGTACTGGAAGAAATGAGCACTGACTTCTAACACAAGGGATTCTGAGAACGTCGTGCTGGCTGTTCACTGCACAAGGATACCAGTGAGATGAACGGGGGCTGAATGACACGTCTTGGGGTGAGACTATCCTCGCCCAGGGGAAAAGGCACCTCTTTGTAATTTGAGCAAAGGAGTCTAAGGACCAGTCTTGGCCCTACACCCTGGGGTCATTTACCCTTTAGCTCAAAGGACCTGGAGTGCCCACCCTCTGATTTTCCCAAGACAGATGTCTAAGGGGATTTGAGTCTTGCTGATTTGAGTCTCGCTTCAGAGACTGGGGTGTGTCTCACCACAGACCCAGTCCTGGGCTTGCAAACAGAAATGGCCTAATTACCTATGACGGACTCTACCGTGTCGCTGGTGGGGTAGAAGGGGAGAGCGTTTGCATTCATGCCAGGGATGCTGCTGGTGCCCACTGGGCTAGGGGGGGTAGCTGCCAGGCTGGAGGTGATACTAGAAGAGATGCTTGAGGTCAGGGGGCTGCCTGCGGGGAGAATGCCCAGCATGTCCTGCAACGAGAGAGGGAAAAGGAGAGGCAATGGAATGCCTGCATACGGAGGCTGGGAGAGGCTGGAGAGGGGCTGGGGGCAAGGGAAATGGCCCATGCCAGCTCTAGTCCGGGTGCCCCCATGCCCAGATGGGCCCCGCCCACCCGACACCTTGTTGAGAGGCTGGAGTCGGAGGTGCAGAGGTTGCCAGGCCCACTCACCCCTACAGTCCTGTAGCAGGGAAGAGAGAAGCGAGTACAGGGCCTGGCACCGTGCAGAGGCTCCAGAAACACTTAATCGACTGAGTCTAGGAGGTGAGGGGCTCCAGGGCCTGACCCGCTACCCTCTCTGGATTTGTGGCTGGGACCCCACTTTCATCCTGCCCTCAGCTTTCAGGGAAAGTGGTGCCTCCCACTCCCCAAAGCCTCCCGGGGTTCTGGGCCAGTACTGTCCACAACAGAGGGGAGGAAGGGGGCTGAGAGCTCTATACCTGTTTGGGCTGAAGCAGAGGCTGCTCTTGACTCCTGGGCTCTAGTGAGTGGGGTTTTAATTTGGCCTGAGAGAGAAAATTCAGGGAGTAGATGAATATGGTGCTGGGGTTCTCTGAGTCCATCTGACCCTAAGGCTGTAGGTACCGGGGTGGTGGCAGACATGCAGTACCCCTTCCATGTGGGCACACCCCTCCTTCTTCCTCCCACCCCCTACACCATTCCCCTACCCTGAGCAGGGAGCTGCCCTTCTCCTCCAGGTGACTCTAGGCCTCATGTAAGCCCAGAAGGTTTCTCTCCAGGCCCAGTTAGGGACTCCTGTGTCCTGCTTCCCCAGGCCCTGGCTTTCCATGAAGGCAGCACGGGGCAGGGGAAGGACTGCTCCCAGGTGGGACCCAGCTCCTCTCCTAACCAGCGCTACGGCCCTGGGGAGGCTGTGCAGCTTCCCCAGCCTTCCTGTCTTCAGCTGTAAACAGGCTGACACTGCTCCCTCTGCTCAGTCCTGGAGAGGCCGAGGACAGTAGAGTCCTAGCTACCCGCAGTCATCCTCCCAGCAGGTGGACCAGGACACTCCTCCAAGCTTCTCTTGCCCCATGCAGAAGCCTAACCTCACTGCTGCCTTCCTTATCCCTTACCTGGCATTTGAAATTTTTCAGGTACTCGGCTCCCACCTGGTCTTCCCTCTCGAAGCCAGGAGCTTTCTTATAGCTGCCAGGGGCCAGGCCAGACTCCCCGGGGAAGACAATGCCCTCCAGGTTTGGGGGCTTCCTGATGGAGCTGGGCGGGGAGCCGCAGAGGTTAGACGGGCTGCCTAGGCTGCTGTTTCTACAGAGGAGCTGTGGAGAAGGAGGGGAAGGAGTGGGCCAGTGGGCACGGCACAGGCTGCTGTGTGGCCCGTCCTCCACCCTCCACGGAAGGGAGTCTTCAGCAAGGGGCACTTTCATCTGCCAATGAGCAGCAATGACAACTCAGGGACTCCGAACCTCACAAGGGACAGAGGGGTGACATCAGGCTTTGTCCCTTCCACCAGACCTGCAGGCTGATCAACACAGGCTCTGGAGACCACCCTCCTTCACCCCCCGGCCTGGGCTTTCGATGAAGAATGCCGGGATGGAAAAGACAGAACCCCCTGGCCCAAGGTCAAATACCAGGGTGATCTCCCCAGGCCCAGGCTGAAACGGCCTAGGAGGCAAGCATTGGCTCTATCAGACATGGTGCCCACCCACTCCCCAGGATGGGCACGTACGGCACTGAGGTCAGGGGCATGCGGGCTGGAGGGGCTCACAGGCACCGAGTCTCCAGCAGCAGACGGCATGTACAGGACAGGACCCGGCTGGGTGGGACTGGACACAGCTGAGGAAGGCTGCAGGTCGTCACTTAGGGGTGGCTCTGCAAGAGTCGGGGCAGGGGTCAGCAGGCCCAAGCCACCTCTGTCCCTCCAAAAATGCTCCTGGGTCCCTTCCAAAGGAGACCACAAACCCCCCTGCACATAAAGGAAAGGTTCCTACATCATCTCTAGTAACTCTGTGTCTGTGCGCTGACTGTGTGCTGGGCACTGTGCTAGCACTTTGCAGTAATTGTGAATCTTCATGGTGAACAGAAAATATCAGTAATATGGTCTCCATTTTATAAATAAGAAAACTGAGACCCAGAGTAAAATCGCCAAGGTGACAGAGCTAAAAAACAGAAGAGCCAGGACTTGAATGCTGATCTACGCAACTCCAAAGCCTGAATCACTTCCTTACGCTGTCTCAACCAGGTGGTCCCAATGCCCAGGGCTGGGGATCAAGAATATGCTTCTCCCTCCCAGGGCCCTGATTTATTTTCCATTCTAATCACAGAGATAGGGCCTGAGCCTGGAAAGAGGTTAAGGAGACCCAGGGCAGTAACCTGGGGTGGAAAAAGGTGTTAACAGGTGCAGGCTGGAGCTGTCACCGAGACTGGTGACGACCACAGTATCATGTTGAGGGTCCAGACCCACACTGTACCATGAGGTAACCGAAGGCCACATGTGGCTACTGAGCACCTGAAACAGGCTGGTCTGAATGGAAATATGCCGTAGCATTAAAATCCATATCAGATCTCCCAGACTTAGTACAAAAAAAGGTAAAATGTTTTGATGATGTATTTTTTTTGAGACTGAGTTTTGCTCTTGTTGCCCAGGCTGGAGTACAATGGCGTGATCTTGGCTCACTGCAACCTCCACTTCCTGGATTCAAGCCACTCTCCTGCCTCAGCCTCCTGAGTAGCTGGGATTACAGGAATGCAACACCACGCCCAGCTAATTTTTGTATTTTTAGTAAAGACGGAGTTTCTCCGTGTTGATCAGGCTGGTCTCGAACCCCCGACCTCAGGTAATCCACCCACTTCAGCCTCCCAAAGTGTTGGGAATATAGGTGTGAACCACTGTGCCTGGCTGTTTTGATCATTTTTTATATTGATTATTGAAATGATAGCCTTTTATATCGGGCCTTTTTTTTTTTTTTTTTGAGACGGAGTCTTGCTCTGTTGCCCGGGCTGGAGTACAATGGCACGATCGATCTTGGCTCACTGCAACCTCCGCCTCCCAGGTTCAAGCAATTCTCCTGCCTCAGCCCCCTAGTAGCTGGGATTACAGGCATGTGCCACCATGCCCCACTGATTTTTGTATTTTTAGTAGAGACAGGGTGTCACCATGTTGGTCAGGCTGGCCTCAAACTCCTGACCTTGTGATTCGCCCCCCTTGGTCTCCCAACGTGCTGGGATTACAGGTGTGAGCAACCACACCCAGCTTTTTTTTTTATTTTATTTTTTGAGACAAGAGACTTGCTCTGTTGCCCAGGCTGGACTGCAGTGGCACAATCTCAACTCACTGCAAACTCTACCTCCTGGGTTCAAGTGATTCTCATGCCTCAGCCCCCTGAGTAGCTGGAATTACAGGCGTGTGCCACCATGCTCAGCTAATTTTCATATTTTGCTGTATTTGTTAACATGCTTAAAGATTTTAACTTTAAAATGATATATGGGGGTTGCATTATATTCTGACTGGCTAGCTCTGCTCTAGAGGCCTGAGCAGGACTCAGCAGAGAAGAGCTCCATGTTCCATTAGTGATGTCTGTCATGGGTATACCATGGGGTAGCTGGTGGGGTTTGACAAGTCAGCTGTGGGAGGCACAGCGCCTCAACCCTCCCAGGGACCATGAGTGCCCAACTAGGGGGACAGTCCCTGCAGTCTCTATCTTACTACCTTGGAAGCTCCAGGCTTTCAAGGCCACTTCCAGAAAGGTGGGGGAATGGAGCGGACAAGGCCTGCTGCTGGCAGGCCAGGACTCCTGTGCAGGGCGTACTACCAGGGGCCATCCCCTGCCTGAGCCTGAGCAGGCCAGGGGAGAGAGGGGTGGAGAGGGCACTGCTCTGGGGCAATGGGAACAGCATACGTTCTACGTGGGCAAAGGCGCAGAAGGGTCCTCGGGGACAGCTGCCCGACTGCTGCATGTCGTTGCACTTGGTGGACTTGTAGATCTGGAGGGCAGAGCAGAGGTGGGTCAGGCTCAGGCCCTGAGGGAAGGCCGAGCAGGCTCCCCTTCCTCTAGCGTGGATGGGCTGACTCGGTCATCTCTTGCCCTGTGCCCTGGCCCTCCCCTCCCCTCCACTATGTCTCTCCCTACCGACTTCTTACTCAAAATCCTGAGGCAGCCCACCACCACTCCCCACTGTCACCGAACCCTCCCTTCTGGGGTCACAGGTCCCAACAGCCCTCCCAAAGGGATCCCCTAGGGACTCTTCACTCACGGGCATGGCCAGGGCTGTGCCTCCGAGCATGCACCCTGGGCATTAAGGGAGCCACGATCTCAGGCAGCCACCCTTGTCAACATGCCCCCTGGTTTGTGACCTATACTACATAACTTTCCACTCTGCTGTCTGCAGGTACATGAGGTAGTTTCTGTCCGCGTGTCTACCTCAGGGTGTCCTGCTTCCATGGAATACCAAGGGCAGGGACTGCAGGTGTCTCTCTGAACCCCAGACAAAACCTAGGCATACTGTTATGATCCAGGCTACCTCATAGTGCCAGAGGGCAGGGGAACTGTGTCAGGGAGGTTGCTGATAATCTAGGCTCTGATATGAGACAGGACAATGGGAAGGACAGGAAGGAGCTTGTTTATTTTTTCAATCCTTTTTTTTTTTGAGACGGAGTTTCGCTCTTGTTGCCCAGGCTGGAGTGCAATGGTGCGATCTCGGCTCACTGTAACCTCCACCTCCCGGGTTTAAGCAATTCTCCTGCCTCAGCCTCCTGAGTAGCTGGGATTACAGGCATGCACCACCATGTTTGGCTAATTTTGCATTTTTAGTAGAGACAGGGTTTCTCCACGTTGGTCAGGCTGGTCTCAAACTCCTGACCTAAGGTGATCTGCCCACCTTGGCCTCCCAAAGTGCTGGGATTACAGGCGTGAGCCACCTCGCCCGGCCAATCCTTTTTTTTTTTTTTTTGAGATGGAGTCTTGCTCTGTCACCCAGGTTGGAATGCAGTGGCTCGATCTCGGCTTACTGCAACTTCTGCCTCCTGGGTTCAAGTGATCCTCTCACCTCAGCAGCCTGAGTAGCTGGGATTACAGGCACACGCTACCACATCCAGCTAATTTTTGTCTTTTTAGTACAGATGGGATTTCACTATGTTGGCCAGGCTGGTCTCAAACTCCTGACCTCAAGTGATCCACCCACCTTGGCCTCCCAGAGTGCTGGGATTACAGGCGTGAGCCACTGTGCCCGGCCCTATTTTTTCAATCCTAATGTCACTGGATTAAGCACCATGAGTGGCATAAAGCCCAGAGTGGGCAGGTCGCCATACTCCATCTACGCCTGCCCTGTCAGGAGGCCTGGGGGACACAGAACTGGAAGCAGTGGGCTGCTTGGTGAGCATGGGCTCAGAATAGGAGAAGCTGCCAAACTCAGCAGACAGGATTTCTCTAGGCACTGCCTGGGGAGAGCCGGTGGCTGGGACTGCAGGCATGAGCCACTGCGCCTGGCCAATCCTTTTTTGAGATGGAGTCTCGCTCTTCACCCAGGCTGCCAACACCTGCCCTGACCCTGCTTGCCTCTCTCTTTATTTCCCAAAGGCCCCTCGCCCCGCCCTGCGGTGGGGCCCACCTCGGGGTGGAACTGTTGCTCGGTGCGGGTGTGGCAGTACTGGCAGGCATCTCCATTCTCACACTTGCCAGGGTCTCCCCACTCATCCCCGTGCTTGACGTTTGGACATGGAGACGACCTGGCCAACAAGAGGGTGGGGTCAGATGGAGGCAAGAGAGGGTGAGATTGGAGCCTAGTGGGTGCCACCTGGACCCTGCCTCATAGGCGTGGGCACAGACACGGAAAAGACCAGCTGCAGAGTCAGGGCCTTGTTGGTGCCACAAGCCAAGCTCTTTCTCTGGCCCAGCCTGGCCACATCATCATGAAGGATATTGTTTGATTCCCCTCAGCCAGGCCCTCCCACCAGCCCAAGCAGGGCCAGGCTGGAGCCATAACCACACTGTCCACACTGTGGCCTGGCCCTCATCCAGCACATTCCCCTCAGGATCAGAAGCGGGGGGGCCACAGAGACGGTCTGACCAGGGTCCTCATTCATGCAGGAGGTGAAGCTGGGCTCCTACTGTCCAGCCATCCTCACTATGCCCTCCCCTGGGCCCTGGGCCTGCGATCCTGTCATCCCCAGGGCCAGCCTCCCCTCCTCCCGGAGAGCCACAGTGGGAGTAGCATCTGCCTGGCCCCTTCCCTGCCACTCCTCCCTCCCGTGGCTGGCCTCCTGGGGCCAAAGGACCTGTATTTGTGCTTCCGGGGGCTCCGCCGCCGGTCCTTGCTGTTGTGGTGGTAGGGACAGGCATAGCCTTGGCGGCACAGCCGCGGGGGCTTCTTGCAAGGCTCCGTCTTATAGTTCCCCAGCACATAAGCAGTCTCTGCACAGGGGGCCAGAGGGCAGGGGTCAGGTGACGGGAGCTGGAGCACCCCAAGGCTAGCAGGACTGAAGTGGAGGGAAGGAGAAGCCACCAGGAAGGAGTCTAAGACTGGAGGCCCCTGCGAGATGAGAGTAGGGCCCCTCCTCCCAGGCCATGGCTCAGCCACGGGTATGGCCAGGCCGAAAGATGCTGTTCCCTCAGAGAGACACTCACAGCTCACAGGGTGAAAGGGCTGGAAACATCTGCATGTGCACTTAGATGCGTGCCTGTGCACAGGTGAAAGCCTAGGGGATCTTGGGAACATGACGTGTCAGGGGAAACACCCCTAGAGGTGCCTTTTGAATGAATGGAGGGTGTCAGGTGGGATGAGGGCCAGGTCGGGGCTTCTGCTGAAACAGGCAGTAGGTGGCAGTGAGCCAAATCCCCAGGGCTGCCATGAACTGGACGGGGATGGAACAGCCAGGGCATGGGTGCCTATACCTTGCCACCGAGGCTCCTCGCTGAGGATCTTTTCTATCATGGCGTGGCTCGCAGCCCCGGCCGACTGGCCCTCTATGCTCCCCTCTACTGTGGTCTGACCATTCTGTAAGGCCTCCATGGCCTGAAGCTCCCTGAGAGGAGAGGAAAGAACAGAGGGTGGAGAGGGGGCATGAGGCGGCAAGAACCAGAGTGCCAGCCCTCCACTGCAGTCTGCGATACTCACCGTCATCAGCCGCCAGGCCCCTGCCCTGGACCCCAGCCTACTGCCATCAGCCCAGCCCAGCACCCAGCCCACCTGATGTCGTAGACAGGGGAGCGGAGGTCATGGGGCCCGTGGGCGAAAGCGCAGTGCAGGCCGTTTTTGGTGCAGTTGCCTTTCGAGTCTGTCTCGTGGATGCAGATTCCAGTTTTGTAGTAACGAAGGTGGTATCTGCGCTCAGTGTCCCCTGTGGTTCTGTGCAGGAATGGGCACCTGGAACACGGTAGTGGAGGTTACTCGACTTTGCTGCCTGTAGCCTAGGCTTCCCTGCCTACCCTGTGCCCTTTCCCCAACTGTTGAAAGGCTTTCATTATGGCCTGGAAGGTGCACTAGGAAGAAGGCAATGACGTGCCCTCCTGCGAGGTAAGAGAACCGCCCTGCTGCTGCTCACAGCCTAAACTGGGCCCAACAAGGCCTGGTATTCCTGGGCAGGACAGATAACTGGGAGAACAAATGCTGCCCAGGCTTGGGGGCCATCAGAGAACCAAATGATCCACTCAAAACTCAGGCATACCCCTCATCCCTTGAGTGCTTCATTAGGCTAGGGGTAGGGATCTTTTCTATCATGGACCTCTGTGAGAAAGAGGTGCTGGGCCGGACCAGTAGCTCACATCTGCAATCCCCGCACTTTGGGAGGCAAGACAAGAGGATTATCTGAGGCCAGGAATTTGAGGCCAGCGTGGGCCACAAAGTGAAGACATCCCCCCACCAATCTCTACAAACTAAAATGTTTAAAAATCATGGCTGGGTGTGGTAGGTCACACCTGTAAATCCCAGCACTTCAGAAAGCTGAGGCGGGTGGATCACCTGAGGACAGGAGTTTGAGACCAGCCAAGCCAACATGGTGAAATCCCATCTCTACTAAAAATACAAAAAAGTTGCTGGGCATAGAGACATGCACCTGTAATCTCAGCTACTGGGGACACTGAGGTAGAATTGCTTGAACCCGGCAGGTGGAAGTTGCAGTGAGCTGAGATGGTACCACTGTACTCCAGCCTGGGCAACAGAGCAATACCCTATCTCAAAAAAAACAAAAACAAAAACAAAAACAAAACTGAAGCTGGGCGCAGTGGCTCATGCCTGTAATCCCAGCACTTTGGGAGGCCAAAGGTGGGTGGATCACCTGAGTTCAGGAGTTCGAGAGCAGCTTGGCCAACATGGTGAAACCCCATCTCTACTAAAAATGCAAAATTAGCCAGGTGTAGGGGTGCACACCTGTAGTCCCAGCTATTTGGGAGGCTGAGGCAGGAAAATTGCTTGGGAGGCGGAGGTTGCAGTGAGCCAAGATCGCACCATTGGACTCCAACCTGGGCAACAGAGTGGAGTTTGACGGTGCAGCTAGCTATGATGGTGCCACTGCATTCTAGCCTGGGGAAAGAGGGATACCCTGCCTAAATAAATAAAAATTGTGCTCGCTTCAGCAGCACATATACTAAAATTGGAACGATACAGAGAAGATTAGCATGGCCCCTGCGCAAGGATGACATGCAAATTCGTGAAGCGTTCCATATTAGGAAAAAAAATTTTAAGTAAATAAATAAAAATTAAAAAAAGAGAGCTGATGTAGAGAAGGTTCTATGAGACAAGTAGGGTCAATGAATATTCTCTCTCAGTGACAATCCCAGGTTTGTCACCACCTTATGTTTGCCATTATTTCTCTACAGAGATTTGCAAGTAAGATATTTAGGGTCAGCAGACCTGGGCACCGGTGAGGCGCTCTCTCTCTGAACAGCCAGCTTTGGTGGGAACCGCATGGGATGTGGCAAGTGTACCCACGGATAGGGAAGGGCCCTGTGATCCGCAGGGGAGGATGAAAAAGGGCCAAGGAGCCTGCTGGGTTCAGATGTGGGTCCTTAGGCTTAGCAAAAGAAAGGCCTGTTTTAGGTTTCCTAAAAGTGGGAAAGGGAAATGATATCTCCCACCCTGGGGATGGTAGGATCTGAGCCCAGGTCCAGGCCATGGGCTGGGCTGCAACCAGTCCTCTAAAAGCAACCTCTGGCTGGCTTCCCCGAATCTGCCCAGCCTACCCTGAGGGCATCTGACCCAGAAGGAGACATGGGGCTCCTCTGAGGACAGGCTGGGTCACTCACTCGTCGCCCTCCGGGCAGAGGCCTGTAGCCTCGTCGTACTTGGTGCAGTAGACGTCAGGGCTGTAATTGAAGGTGCCGTCCCGACGGCGGATGGACCGGCGGCGCCGCTGGTTCACGAAGTGCCAGTGGAAGCAGGTGTAGGGCCGATGCTGCGTGCATTTGTGTTGCACAAAGAGTGGGCACTGCTCCGTGCGGAATTCCTTCAGGTACCTGCAGAGAGCGCCCCATGTGGGGCAGGCCGGGAGCAGAGAGTGAAGTCTCCAGTTCCCAGTTAGCCACCAAGTCCCCTGAGGGCCCTTCCTGGGGTGCTAGTGCCACTGGGACACCAGGAGAGACCCAGAGCTGTAAGGCTGCATCTCAGCTCTAGGATCCAAACCCACACTGAAATCCCACACGAGCCTGAAAGGCAGGAACCACAGACCACAGGGCCATCGGCCATCAGCTGTCTGCCGTGTTGACCAGCTGTGGAGTGCATCAGCAGCTTGGTTCTCTGAGCCCTCTCCAAGGTTTCCCAAGCCAAACCACTAATCACAGGCAAAGGCTGCAAACAAGAGCATGAGGCGCCTATCCTAAACTCTACAGGCCTCTGCTATTCAGGTCCACCTGCCCGTTGTTGCAGGCCTCGCCTGTACCATGAGCTGGAGCTGCGGACTGAGGGGAGAATCTGCAGATAAGCACTTAGGCTTTTGAGTTCTGAAGCTGACAGCCCAGGTCACAAGGCATCCCTTGGGATTACTGACTCAGTAACCACCGCCCTCTGCCTGCCTCTGCCCAGACATTTCCTAGCACTACATAGATCTGTGCTTAGGGAAAAGCTCATACTGACATTCTGAAGAGACCCTCCCACCCTCCCCTGCTGCCCCAGCCTGTTCTGTCCCCAGTAGTGTCACTGTACATGAGTACCTGCAGCAGCTGGGCTATGTATGTCCTGGGGCATGAAGCTGTCTCCTTTTGGCCACCTCCTCCCAACCTTCACTGGTCTCTCTCCTCTGCCCTGCGTGTGTAATGGCCAAGACACTCCCAAATCTCTTCTCCCACATTCCATCCAGCAGAAGGCCCCAGACCCACTCGCCCCCTTACAGGACACACTGTCCATCTAGCTTTTTGTTCGCTACATGTGTCCAGGTTGTGGGGGTCTCCTAGACTGGGCCCCCCCACCCCCAAGCCCTGTGAAGGGCAGGCAATTAGTATAGTTCTCTTTAGTCTCTTGAGCCTAACAATGCAAGCAACAAATGGCTTGGGATAGGGCATCTAAGCCACTGAGGATGGTGCCAGAGGCTTGGAGATTGTATGCAGAAAGAAGTATGAAGGGAACAGCAGCCTGACCTGCAACGACTGCCTGGGTTCCAAGCAGAGCCTGGATCCAAGGGCATGGAACAAAGGCCAAAGGGTCCAGCCCATGTCTCTGGCTCATGCCAAGACACTAAGGGCCTTTCCAGTCTGGCCATAATAAAGGTGTGGGAGCAGACAGGTCCAGGGTGGAGACCTTTCAGACAGGTTTTCCTTTTTCCTTTTTTTTTTTTTTTTTTTTGAGACGGTCTCCCTCTGTTGCCCAGGCTGGCATGCAGTGGTGCAATCGCTGCTTATTGCAACCTCCACCTCCTGGGTTCAAGCAATTCTCCTGCCACAGCTTCCCAAGTAGCTGGGATTACAGGACCCCTCCCCCACCACGCCCAGCTAGTTTTTGTATTTTTAGTAGAGATTGGATTTCGCCATGTTGGCCAAGCTGGTTTTAAACTTCTTGCCTCAAGTGATCCACCTGCCTCAGCCTCCCAAAGTGCTGGCATTACAGGCATAAGCCACAGACAAGTTTTCTTTAATACAAATGAAAAATCCTCCCAGCCTTAAAGCGTGAAGTGTCTAGGTGTATGCACTGAGACGCTTGGGGGCAGGCAGCTGGATGCTCCATAAGGAGCACAAATAGGTTAAGGGGCAGTGAAGCCTTCATAAGGAGCACAAATAGGTTAAGGGGCAGTGAAGTCCTGCTGTTTATTCAGCAGACATTTACTGGGAACCTACTAGGTGCAGGCACGGTGCTAAGCAGTGAGGACCCTGAGGAAGGGGCAGGTCCTTGTCCTTAGGAAGCTCATGTTTTCATGGGAGAGACATACAAATAACAGGGGAATCGAGTGTGAAAATGATTATGAGGTAGGTTTGCTCAGGGATAGGTTTGTTCAGGGGCCTTGCACAAAGAGTGGGCACTGCTCCATGTGGAATTCCTCAGGTACCTGCAGAGAGATCCTTCCAAAAGAAGGATCCTTGACCCAGGCTGGGATGCAGGAAGGAGGAAGGGAGAAGGGAGAGGTACTAGTGGATGAAGAATTTCAGGGTGTTTTAGGCACAGGAACAGTATGAGCTTGGAGACAGAGTATGTCTGGTTCTAAGAGCTCCCAGTTCCTTTGTGGATATGTGTGGAGTAGGAAGGGAACTGGAAGAGAGAAGAGGAGGATGAGGTGAGGTGCAGCAGGCAAATTGCAGATTTCATCTCTGGGCCCCAGGTACATCCTGAAGACACCAGGCAGAAATCTGGAAGGCTCCCTACGGCCTGATGTGCTTTCCTGGTCCCTCTGGCATTCAAAGCAACCGTCCTTCTTCTTCTCCTTTACTGCCTGGTTAAACAGAAAGCTGTGCTCTCCTGCTGCACACAGATACCAAGCCTGGCACTGAGCTGGGATACTCATTCCTCAAACTGCTAGGACCAACCGCTTTCTGACTTTTTTGGACCCACAAAGAGACTACCTCAGGACGTAACAGAAAATGTGAGAGAAGGAACTTTCCTGAAAAAAGGACGAGGACCAGGACCGGAAACACAGAGGAGTTGAGGCATGGTTAGAATGGGCAGATTCAACATGGTGAAACCCCGTCTCTACTAAAAATACAAAAATTAGCTGGGCATGGTGGCGCGCACCTGTAGTCACAGCCACTCAGAAGGCTGAGGCAGGAGAATCACTTAAACATAGGAGGCAGAGGTTGCAGTGAGCCAAGATAGCGCCACTGCACTCAAGCCTGGTGACAGAGTGAGACTCCATTTAAAAAAAAAAGAAAAGAATGGGTAGATTAAGGACGGAACACCCAGTTAAACTGGAATCTCGTATTAGCAATGAATAATATTTTAGCGTAAGTCAGTCCCAAATATTGCATGGGACATATTTATCCTAAAGAAATTACCTGTTTCCAGTCAGGCATGGTGGCTCATGCCTGTAATCCTAGCACTCTGGGAGGCTGAGGTGGGCGGATCACCTGAGGTCAGGAGTTCAAGACCAGACTGGCCAACATGGTGAAATCCCATCTCTACTAAAAATACAGAAAGAATTGGTTGGACACAGTGGCTCACACCTGTAATCCCAACACTTTGGGAGGCTGAGGTGGATGCATTACGAGGTCAGGAGTTCAAGACCAGCCTGGCAAAGATGGTGAAACCCCATCTCTACTAAAACTACAAAAATTAGCCAGGCAAAGTGGCAGGCACCTGTAATCCCAGCTATGTGGGAGGCTGAGGCAGGAAAATCGCTTGAACCCGGATGGCAGAGATTGTAGTGGGCAGAGATCACGCCACTGCACTCTAGCCTGGGTGACAGAGTGAGACTCCATCTCAAAAAATAAAATAAAATAAATTAGCTGGGCATAGTGGCACACACCCAGCCCTCTAACGTTTTATAAAGCACTTTTTTTTTTGTTTGAGATGGATTCTCGTTTTGTTGCCCAGGCTGCAGTGCAGTGGCTTGGGCCCAGGAGGCTGAGGCTGCAGTAAGCCATGCTCAAGTCACTGAACTCCAGCCTGGGCAACAGAACAAGACTCTCTCAAAAAAAAAAATTGTAATTAAAAAAATTAAGGCCGAGTACGGTGGTTCACACCTGTAATCCCAGCACTTTGGGAGGCCAAGACGGGTCAATCACCTGAGGTCAGGAGTTCGAGACCAGCTTGGCCAACATGGCAAAACCCGTCTCTACTAAAAATACACAAATTCGCTGGGCATGGTGGTGGGCACCTGTAATCCCAGCTACTGGAGAGGCTGAGGCAGGAGAATCGCTTGACCCCAGGAGGCAGAGCTTGCAGTGAGCCGAGATCATGTCACTGCACTCCAACCTGGATGACAAGAGCGAAACTCCATCTCAAGAAAAAAAAAATTATAAACAACAAAAGTCAGGCTACATGAAATCTAAATTCAATCACTTGCCCCACTAAACCAACAGTGGTAATGAGTAAGGGATTAATGATAAATTAGATAAATTACATCACCCTTAAGGAGATGTAAACCAAGAGCTAAATTGCTATCAGCTGTTTCCAGATAATGTTTAAATCCTGCCCCAAGTTGTTTAACTTAATAATCAGTGATTTATCAGATTTATCATTTTCACTCTTTTCCGAGGAGTGTTAGAATTTGAATACACTGAATAAACAGAAAAGTATTAGAAATGACTGACAGAAAAACTAGCATGTAAATTTAGAGGTGATAGGGAGAAAGCAGCATTTCAATTTACATCTAGTTCCCCATTGCTTCTAGAAGAGTGTTTAGCCTCAAGCTGACTCTACCTCCCCTGCTGCCACTAACCTCCCCCTCTCCCCAACAACAAAATACACTCTAGGGCAGGGTCAGCAAACTGCCCAGGCTGGAGTGCAATGGCACAATCTTGGCTCACCACAACCTCGGCATTCCCAGGTTCAACCCATTTTCCTGCCTCAGCCTCCCAAGTAGCTGGGATTACAGGAATGCACCACCACACCCAGCTAATTTTGTATTTTTAGTTGAGATGGGCTTTCTCCATATTTGTCAGGCTGCTCTTGAACTCCCAACCTCAGGTGATCTGTCCACCTAAAGGCCTCCCAAAGTGCTGGTATTACAGGCATGAGCCACCGCGCTCAGCCTTTTTTTTTTTTTTTTTTTTTTAGATGGGCTCACTTTGTTGCTCAGGCTGGAGTGCAACAGCTCAAGCAGGGCTCACTGCAGACTTGACCTCCTGAGCTCAAGTGATCCTCCCAGCTCAGGCTTTGCAGAAGCTGGGACTAGAGGCTCGTGCCCCCATGCCCAGCTAAATTTTTTTTTTTTATTTTTAGTACAGACAAGGTCTCAGCTATATTACCCGGGCTGATCTTGAAATCCTGAGCTCAAGTAATCCTCCCCTGCTTTGACTTGCTGAAGTGATGGGATTACAGGTGTGAGCCACCACACCTTGCCTGTAAGGAGATTTTATGTGTTTCATCTTGGATAATGTCTTTTTGCATACACAGATATTGCTAAATGTTAACATTCCACAAGCATATAGGTTTGTTTTTTGTTTTTCCTTTTTGAGACAGAGTCTCACTCTTTCACCCAGGCTGGAGTGCAGTGGTGCAATCACAGCGCACTGCAGTCTCAACCTCCTGGTCTCAGATGATCCTTCCACTTCAGCCTCCCAAGTAGCTGGTACCACAAGCATGCATGTGCCACCACGCCCAGCTAATTTTTGTATTTTTTGTAGAGACAGGGTTTCGCTGTGTTGCCCAGGCTCAAGCATATAATTTTTATTCAGGATATCCATCTTTTAGATGACAATTATAGAATTCTACTATTTTTTTTTTTTTTTGAGACGGAGTCTCACTCTGGTGCCTAGGCTGGAGAGCAGTGTCACAATCTCGGCTTACTACAACTTCTGCCTCCCAGGTTCAAGGGATTCTCCCTGCTTCAGCCTCCTGAGTAGCTGGGATTACAGGTGCCTGCCACCACACCTGGCTAATTTTTGTATTTTTTAGTAGAGACAGGATTTCACCATGTTGGGCAGGCTGGTCTTAAACTCCTGACCTCAGGTGATCCGCCTGCCTTGGCTTTCCAATGTGCTGGGATTACAGGCATGAGCCACCACACCTGGCCAGAATTCTATTAATCTTAATACTTATCTATTAATCACTTCCAGCTGAAGGTTTGGCGTAAACTCGGCTGCGCAGGTTAATGGATTTAGTTTTATTTTTTTAGGTGGAGTCTCACTATTGTCCAGGTGAGAGTGCAGTAGCGCAATCTCGGCTTCAGCTCACTACAACCTCCGCCTACCACGTTCAAGTGATTTCCTGCCTCAGCCTCCCAAGTGGCTGGGATTACAGGCATACGCCACCACACCCGGCTAATTTTTCTATTTTTTGGTAGAGATGGGGTTTCACCATGTTGGCCAGGCTGGTCTTGAACTCCTCACTTCAAGTGATCTGCCCACCTTGGCCTCCCAAAGCTCTGGAATTACAGGTGTAAGCCACCACATCCATCCAGTGGATTTCAAAATAGAGCCATTTCCTTTGCATTCATATCAAGATGCGAAATCCCTGATAGAACTATAGCCTGCATTTGGAACATGCGTGTAGGACTGGAGAGCTCGCCGCTGTTTTCACTTCTGACAGCGCAGAAGTTATACAAGGCAGCTTAACATGACATCATGATTTAAACATTAGCTGTCATCACAATGACTTCACCGCAGCACAGGGTTTGCATAAGCACCGTTTTGCTTTGTAATTTTAGGTTGAATTCATTAACAAACATTACCTAATCCGCAGCAAAAGCTAATTCCAAAGCCATTCAGCATTCAATAGTAGTGGTTGAGAGCAATTCTTCTCATTCAGAAAATTTTCAATCTCAGCCCTGAGCTCAAAAAGTTAAAAGAAAACTACCACTGCTAAGCCATCAAACTACTGTATAGCAGGCCACATCAGAATATTCAGCTTCTATTTCTGACAAAAATTCATGGAACTGATGATTCACAAAACCAAGTAAAATCACTGATGCTAAGAGTTCAATAACATGCTAAATTATTTTCTGCAAAGTACCTGCTGATGAGTAACACAATGAATAAACCACCTTACATTTTCACAAGCTTTTAAATTTATCCAATTAAATACGTTTCTGCTGTACACATATTTTTACCACCACCAGCTGTAAAAGATACTGGCAGAATTACACTTTAGGTTGTACTGAATTAGTGTTTTCTTAGCTTTTTTTGAAAACATTCTCACCTGCAGTTGTTTCAAACAAACTATTCATAGAGGCTAATTCTATACTCACTTCAAACGTGGCATCAACTCCACGAATAAGTAAAAACTAAACAGTAACAGTAACTAGCTGTGGACTCATCAATAGCCAGGAAAAAACCACACAAATCAGCCTTTTTTAATTGACTACTGACATTGCTCCTAACATCCTCAACAGGACACTTTTTGCTGAAAAGCCAACACTCTGAAACAAAAGTGTGTTTTCTCTGGACACACTTCTCCAGCTGCTGCAATCAAACACAATTTAATTAACTCAACATCAGGAAATGGCTTTCCTTGCCTAGCTAACAAATGAGCCACTCAGAAACCTGCTTCAGTTGTAGCCTCGTTTTCATTTTTGTGAAGAAATTCTGCTATAAGGAAATATTCCTAGCTCCATGCAGTGGCTCATGCCCGTAATCCCAGCAACTCAGGAAGCGGAGGTGGGAGGATCACTTGAGCCCAGGAGTTTGAGGGCAACATAGCAAGACCCCATCTCTAAATCATTTAAAAAAAACTAAGCCAGGCACGCGCCTGTAGTCTCAGCTAGTTGGGAAGCTGAAGTGAGAGGATCAGTAAACCCAAGAGTTTAAGGCTGCAGTGAGCTATGGTTGCACCACTGTACTCCAGCCTGGGTGACAGAGTGAGACACTGTCTCAAAAAAAAAAAAAAAAAAAAAGACGTTTGTACTGAAAGAATGCATCACCCTTATCAGACCAAGCACTTATCACAATATTTCCAACTCATAAGAAAGCAATGGTCAAAAAAAAACTTTAGGTCGGGGCTGGGCGCAGTGGCTCACGCCTATAATCCCAGCACTTTGGGAGTCCGAGGTGGGCAGATCACCTGAGGTCAGGAGTTTGAGACCAGCGTGGCCAACATGGAGAAACCCTATCTCTATTAAAAAAAAAAAAAAAAAATTTAGGTTGAGCACAGTGGCTCATGCCTATAAACCCAGCACTTTGGGAGGCCAAGCAGGCGAATCACTTGGGATCAGGAGTTTGAGACCAGCCTGGCCAACATGGAGAAACTCATCTCTACTAAAAGTACAAAAAATGATCCAGGCATGGTGGCTCACACCTATAATCCAAACTACTTGAGTGGCTGAGGTATGAGAATCACTTGAACCTCGGAAGCTGAGGTTGCAATGAGCTGAGATCACACCACTGTACTCCAGCCTGGGCAACAGAGCAAGCCTCTGTCTCAAAAAAAAGAAAAAGAAGAAAGAAAGAAAAATAAATTTTTAAAGGAGTATTTCCTTTTTTCTTAGAGACAGGGTCTCACTCTGTCACTCAGGCTGGAGGCAGTAGTGTGATTATAGCTCATTGCAACTTCAACTCCTGGGCTCAAGGTGTCCTCCTGCCTCGGCTTCCCAAAATGCTGGGATGACAAGCATAAGCCACCATGCCCAGTCACAGCTATCTTTATTAGATGCTTTGCCACCAAATGTGTTAACAAAATCATCCACGTGCCACCGAGCCTTAAAAGTGTAATGTTTGGCCAGGCGCGGTGGCACGTGCCTATAGTCCCAGCTACTTGGGAGGCTGAGGTGAGAGGATCACTTGAGCCCAGGAGTTCTGGGCTGTATGTGCTATGCCAATCAAGTGTCCGCACTAAGTTTGGGATCAATATGGTGACCTCCCAGGATCAGGGGACCACCAGGTTGCCTAAGGAGGGGTGAACAGAGTTGGAAACAGAGCAGGTCAAAACTCCTGTGCTGATCAGTAATGGGATCATGCCTGTGAATAGCCACTGCACTCCAGCCTGGGCAACATAGCGAGACCCCATCTCTCTCTCTTTTTTTTTTTTTTTGACCCCATCTCTTAAAATAAAAAAAATAAAAAGGGTAATGTTTGAAGTGAATTTTTCTCTTCCTCTTTTCTTCTGATGCAAGATGTACTGGTAATGAAGAATATATAAAGTGTGGTATGCTGATACATGTAGCAATGTAAAGCAATGAACATCACATATATCAGTCTCCTGTTGCAACTACTTGACTCTGTAGCTGAAGAGCACAAGCAGCCAGGTCAATACAGAAACAAATGAGCGCAGGTTCAGTGGAAGCTTTATTTAGGGACTCTTTGAAATTCATATAATCATCACATCATGAAATATGAAATATCATTTTTTCAACCATCAAAAAATGTGAAGGACAGGCACAGTGGCTCATGCCTGTAATCCCAGCACTGTGAGAGGCCAAGGCAGTGGATTGCTTCAGCTCAGGAGTTTGAGACCAGCCTGGGCAACGTGGCGAAACCCTCTCTCTACAAAAAAGTAAAAAAATTATCTGGGTGTGGTAGTGCTTATAGTCCCAGCTACTCAGAAGGCTCAGGCAGGAGGATTCTTTGAGCCTGGGAGATCAAGGCTGTAGGGAACCAAGATCGTGCCACTGCACTCCAGCCAGGAGGATAGACTGAGACCTGTCTCAAAAGAAAGTGAAAACAATTCTTAGCTTGTGGGCCCTATAAAAGCAGGCAGCAGGCTGGATTTGGCATGCAAGCCAGTTTGCTGACCTCTGCTCTACACTTGGGTTTTTGTCTTTTTTTTCCTTTTTGTGAAGAAAGGGGTCTCCCTATATTGCCTGAGCAGGTCTCCAACTCCTGGGCTCAAGCCATTCTCTGGCCTCTGCTCCCTAAGTGCTGGGATTACAAGTGACCTTGGCTCTAAACAGTTGGTATGCCCCATCACGTCACACCCTTACATCTCCATACTTTTGATCACGTTGTTCCCTGGGTCTAGATCACCCTGACAGTTCCCTGGCCCTGCCTGCCCCCTCTTCCATGTTCCTACTGTACTATGTGAATATACCTGGTACAGCTACCACAGTGGATTCTGACTGTTTTGTACTCTGCCACATCTATCATCTTTGTACCCCTGCACAGAGCTGACCCACAGCAGGTGCTCGAGACATGTGAAAATGAAAGGAAAAGCAAAGAGCATCCCAAGTGGTACAAAGCAGCTCTGCACAAACCTAATAAAACACAGAGAAGCAACTCCAACCTCTGATTAGACACTTCTCCTGGCAATTAAATCAGTAAGGTCTCTTCCACATCATGTCTGCTCAGCTTTGTTCCTCACATGTACACTAAAATTGAGATCTTCTGCCTCACACACAGAATAGAAAAGCAACCAAGGGGATTGCTGGCATGTGGCTCCTCTTTTGTCATTGGTGCTAGGAATGTGCAGAGATCATTACAGGTTAATTTTTTTGAAAAAGGGTCTTATTCTATCACCCAGGCTGGAGTGCTGTGGTACAATTACAGGTCACTGCGGCCTCCTAGGCTCAAGTAATCCTCCTACCTCAGCCTCCCGAGTAGCTAGGACTACAGGCACCTGCCACCCCACCCAGCTAACATGAGGTTTTGCCATGTTGCCCTGGCTAGTCTCCAACTCCTTACCTCAAGCAATCCACCCGCTTTAGCCTCCCAAAGTGCTGGGATTACAGGCATGAGCCACCATGCACAGCCACTACAGATTAACTGTTGTTTCTATTTCCTCCAACAACCAATGGGTATCATGATGACAACTGGTAGAAGCTGGGTACTGACCAGGCGTGGTGGCTCACCTGAGACCAGGAGTTTGAGATCAGCCTAATCAACATGGCAAAACCCCATCTCTACTAAAAATACAAAAATTAAGTGAGGTGTGGCATGGTGGTGCGTGCCTATAACCCCAGCCATTTTGGAGGCCAAGGTGGGCAGATCACCTGAGGTCAGGAGTTTGAGACCAGCCTGGCCAACATGGCAAAACCCTATCTCTATTAAAAATATGAAAATATCTGTAGTCTTGGAGCCAGCCAGGGTTGGTAGTACCCTAGAGCACACCAGACTTGCAGAAAAAGCATACTCCAGAGGAAGCTGAGGCATGCCTGCTAGAGAACCAGATGTTCCATGTGCAATTTTCCTATGATAGTTCCTGGTCACTGCTGCCACAGTGGTAATGACTGGGCTATGTCAGTATCTATCCACCAACAGTAAGAGAAGCTTTGCAGTCGAGATATTGTTTAGTAGATGGAGTGTTTTCTGTTGGACACTAAGTACTGCTACAAGTTAGAAAAAAAAGAAATAAGAACAGAAAAAAATATATATATGAAAATTAGGCCGGGCACAGTGGCTCATGCCTGTAATCCCAGCACTTTGGGAGGCTGAGGTGGGCAGATCATCTGAGGTCAGGAGATTGAGACCAACATGGTGAAACCCCATCTCTACTAAAAATACAAAAAATTAGCCGGATGTGGTGGTGCATGTCTGTAATCCCAGCTACTCGGGAGGCTGAGGTGGGAGAATCACTTGAACCCGGGAGGCAGAGGTTGTGGTGAGCCGAGATTGCGCCATTGCACTCCAGCCTAGGCAACAAGAGAAAACTCTTGTCTAAAAAAAAAATTAGCAGGGTGTGATGGCACATGACTGTAATCCCAGCTACTGGGAAGGCTGAGGCAAGAGAATAGCTTGAACGCAGGAGGCAGAGGTTGCTCCAGCCTGGGCAACAGAGCAAGACTCCATCTCGAAAAACAAAATGTTAATGACAACTCGACAGGGAATATATCCTGATCCCTTTTTTTTTTTTTGAGACATAGTCTCTGTTGCCCAGGCTGAAGTACAGTGGCGCAATCTCAGCTCGCTGCAACCTCCACCCCCCAGGTTCGAGCAAATCTCATGCCTCAACCTCCCAAATAGCTAGGATTATAGGTGTGCACCACCATGCCCAGCTAATTTTTGTATTTTTAGTAGAGACAGGGTTTCACCATGTTAGCTAGGCTGGTCTCAAACTCCTGACCTTAAGTGATCCGCCTGCTTCAGCCTCCCAAAGTGCTGGGATTACAGGCGTGAGCCACCGCACCCACCCCGATCCAAAATTAAAGGAAGGATTCAGCCAGGTGCAGCGGCTCACGCCTGTCATCCACCACTTTGAGAGGCCGAGGCAGGTGGATCACCTAAGGTCAGGAGTTCGAGACCAGCCTGACCAACATGGTAAAACCCCATCTGTACTAAAAAAAAAAACATTAGCTAGGTGTGGTGGCGAGCGCCTGTATTCCCAGCTACTTGGGAGGCTGAGGCAGGAGAATCACTTGAACCTGGGAGGCAGAGGTTGCAGTGAGCCGAGACAGCGCCACTGCACTCCAGCCTGGGAGACAGAGCAAAATTCCATCTCAAAAAAAAAAAAAAAAAAAAAAAGATCCATGCTGCTTGGGAGCCACAGACAGAGCTCTGCTAAGTTAAAAATGAGCTGTGGTTGCTGCAAGTACCTGGATGTTTTTATAAAAAAAGAAAAAAAATTAAAAATTAAAAAAATGAGCTGTGGTCAATCTTTACGTGGAGTGTATGTCTGCATGAATGTCCACCCTGTATGCTTTATGTTTATGTTTTATTTATAATCTGATTTGGACACACCTACAGATTTGAATAAAGGACATATATAGGCAAGACAATGATGGCCTCCAGACAACTAAGACAAGCCAACAGAAAGAGGTGGCGCTGCAACACCAGAATTGCTCAGGACTTGGTGAATCCCAGAATGTGCAGTAAACAGAAAGATGTAAGCCCAATAAAAGGGACAAGAGATTGAGCAGGCAGAGTACACTCACTCTAGATGCCACTCAGCCTTGGGACACGGGCTGTGGGTTTTCAAGATGGAGCAGCGGTGAGGAAGCACCTGTTCCTGCAGCTCCTGCTGCTCTCCTGGCCACTTAGTGGTCACTACTCATGAGCCTCACACAGCAGCTGGCAGAGATGACAGATCTCCCCATATCCCTAATAAGCCACTAATGTTCATTTTATTACAGCCAGTCTTATAAAAACTGAATTTCATCTTTTTCAACAAATATAGGCCAGGCATTAGGTAGCTCATGCCTATAATCCCAGCTTTGGGAGGCCAAGGTGGGGGGATCACCTGAGTTCAGGAGTTCAAGACCAGCCTGGACAACACGGCGAAATCCCATCTCTACAAAAAATACAAAAATTACCTGAGTGTGGTGGCACATGCCTGTAGTCCCAGCTACTCAGGAGGCAGAAGCAGAGAACTGCTTGAGCCTGGGAAGCAGAGGTTGCAATGAGCCAAGATCACACCACTGCACTCCAGTCTGGGAGACAGAGTGAAACTCCGTCTCTAAAAGAAAAACAAAAATACACAAACTTTAACATGAATATGGAATCTTAAAAAGCCAGACATGGTCCTAATCTTAAATATTCTTTATCGAAATCTAACCACAATAAGACAGGATTCTGCAACTAGCACCAAAAAACCCCAGTCACTGTTGTCGATTATTTGTAGTGACCAAAGGCTCAAATGACGCTTCTCTGTAATCTCCAGTTTTCCATGTTAACCCTGCTAGCTACTTCTTTCCTTCCCCAACATAGAACTCCTAAAAAGAAACGTAGTCACTGTGGTCATAATTCACGGCTTATCAACTTAAACTTCTTCTTTAAGTTTGAGAATAAAATGTTTTACCTTCAAAGAGAATACTGTAAGAGCATATGGACTGTAGATTAGAATTCTAAATTATTTATATGTATATATGAGTATGCATATATTTCTTAAAGCTGCTAAAAATCTTTCCTTATTTCTGAAAATCTGATGGGTAAACTACTATCAGTTCTACATTTGACATTTATAAGGATATACATACATATTCTGACACCAAACATGACCCAGAAGCCATACAACTTTGTAACAGTAACCACATTGGTGAGAGTTACTAAAAATGGCTTTTAGTTTAGGCTGGGTGTGGTGTCTCGGGCCCGGCACTTTGGGAAGCAGAAGCGGGAGGACTGCTTGAGGCCAGAAGTTCAAGACCAGCCTGGCAACACAGTAAGACCCAACTTCACAAAACAACTTTAAAAATAAAAACTAGGTGTGGTGGTACATGCATGCAGTCCCAGTTACTCAGGAGGCTGAAGTGAGAGGATCATTTGAGCCCAGGAGTTCAAGGCTGCAATGAGCTTTGATTACGTTACTGCATTCCAGCCTGGGCGACAGAGCCAGACCGTATCTCCAAAAAAGAAAAAAAAAAAAAAAAAAAAGCTTTAAAAAAATAAGGCCAGCCGGGTGCGGTGCTCACACCTGTAATCCCAGCACTCTGGGAGGCCGAGGCGGGCGGATCACCTGAGGTCGGGAGTTCAAGACCAGCCTGACCAACATGGTGAAACCCTGTCTTATAAAAAATTTTAAAAATAAAAAAATAAGGCCAAATAAAGCTATAATTGGTGGTAAATATTTGGATGAATCTGACACACTATACAGCTATAGAGATGTGACTTCCAAATCTTCTAAAGGGATCCTGATTTAGAACATTCTCTCTGGCAGAAAAAGCAAACTCAGGGAGTATTATTCAGGCAAATAAAATAAGTGTCTAGTGAATTTCTAAGTGTGTCTGAACCTTTAAGGTAGTCTTTGACCCCACACTGGCCTTTAGTCAGAGTAAATACAATATGATTTTATGGCCACTATGAAGCTCCTAGATGCAATGAAACTCCCTACCGCACCTACGCACAAACGCACACAGACAACAACCCACAGTTCAAGTGCTATGGGCACTCAAGCAAGTCAGTGTTTAAGGTGGGGGAGCCAATCACTGGCCAATTATTTCAGCCCACTTTTCAGTGGGGCTCACTGGAACATTCTGACACCTGTGAGCTGCTCTGGCCCCAAGAACTAATGAGAGCCAGAAAGGGTATGCAACTAGTCCTGTGTGTCTCTAAGTCCCTTCTTTCTATAATTGTCCCCTTACCCTATGGGGCCTAGAGCTGGTGAAACTGAGGAAGGTTCATATAAGGGTCACTCACATCACTTGTGTCAGAGAATATTCGAGACTACTAAAAACTCCCATTCATTCTTCCCCAAATCAGAGAATACCTTGACTTTATTCAAAGTTTTTCTGGCCAGGCATGGTGGCTCACACCTGTAATCTCAGCACTTTGGAAGGCCAAGACGGGCAGATCACTTGAGGTCAGAAGTTTGACACCAGCTTGGCCAACATGGTGAAACCCCGTCTTTACTAAAAACACAAAAATTAGCTGGGCATGGTGGCATGTGCCTGTAACCCCAGCTACTCGGGAAGCTGAGGCACTAGAATCGCTTGAACCCAAGAGGCGGAGGTTGCCGTGGGCCAAGATCGCGCGACTGCACTCCAGCCTAGGCAACAGAGCGAGATCCTGTCTCGAAAACAAAACAAAAACACTATAGTTTTTCTGTACGTAGCTAGCCTGGAAAACCTCCAGTTTTATGACACTTTAGTAATACGTTTAAACTAACATATTCTTTGTACATTGTTTTCTGTACAAAAAAGTATTTGGACCTAAACTGAGTGGGTCAGTTTAGAACACACATCCATCATGTAAGATACAAGCAGTCTGATGGAGGCGCTACAAAGACTAGAGAATGAAATAAGAATTCAAGTGGACGTGGAAGAGAGGACTGTTCTCTGAAGATGCTGCTGCCCCATGCATGCCCTAGGAACTGAAGAATCTATTTTAGTGTGGATGCAGCTAAAGAAGGCATTCGGTCAGGGCTGTTGAAGCAAGGAGCAAAGCAACGGAAAGCAGTGACTAGGGCCCTGTTCAAATAATGGCTGAGAACAGCATCTACACTGTGCTAAGTACCAAGCACTGCTTTAAGCACTTTACATAAATTAACTCATTTATTTCATCCTCTTTAACAACCCCACGAGACAGGTAGTCTTCCTATTCTCAGGAAACGGATACACAAATAGGTAAGTCACTGCCCAAGATCTTACAACTAGTAACTAACAGAGCTGGGCCTCAAATGCAGGTGGTGTGACACTGGAGTCAGTACTTTTAACGACCATGGTGACTGTTAACTGAGCATTTCTTAACTGAGTTAAAGGAAAATACAAGAGTAGCAGCAAATAAGCCTCAGTGACTCCCTGAAAGCTGTTTAGAATATGTTGGAGAGTTTCGGACAGGCCATAACTACAATACCACAAAATAAGTTACCGAAATAAAAACAGAAATGTACACTTTAGCATGCTCTACTGGATATATAATATATATTTTTTGTATTCATTCTAAAGTACTCTTACTTCAATAGTGAAACAGAGGTTAGTTTGTTTTTAATCAGAAAATACAAGTACTAGTCTTGAATTTATATTATATTTAGATGGTTGGATTCACACAAATCCTGAAGTGGCAGGCCACCAAATGCCTGGCACCTCTTTACAGTAAAAGTGACATCAAAAAGATATAGTAAGGTTCTTACCAAAATTAATAAATCCTTAGATATAAGAACCACCATTAAAATTTCTAAGTCACAAAACACCTAAAGGTTTTTTTAGTCACAAAACATGCTAAAGGATTTTATCAACCTCTTCTTTACAGAACACAACTACTTCTCTTATGTGGGGGTAGATTTGTGAATAGGCCAACATTTCATAGGAAGGTGGGACACGGATCTTCCCCATCATTAGAAGTCATTCTGTCAGGACTTATGGTGGCCATATGGTGTTTTAAATGCTAACAGAAAACAAGTGAGTCAACTTATGCACATGAGAAGCAAACTATGAATAAAGAATAAGGAAGGGGAGGAACCAGTTCAATAAGTTCAGATACTACTTGATGATACTGTCACAGGCCTCAGTATCTTCTTTATGTCCTAAATAAACTGAGCCACCAACAGGAAAAAAGTTCACCTCACAGAGAATGCTGTGAGATTTTTAAGTTGCTAGACTCCTTTCCATCTTGTTCTCCTCAGCTCTTGATACTGCTGTCAAATTCTACACACTGGCAAAGAAAAAAAGGGGTGAAAGTTGAGGGATTTTATAGACAAACAGTAAAAAGTTTGTTGTGATTACTTGAACTAATATAGTATAGCCACTGATATAATTTTAAATGCCTAAAACACATGGCCTGTCCTTAAAGAAATGCCCATGCAAACCTTAAAACAATCACAATACCTGAAGAATCGACTGGATTACATTTCGGCAAGACAGCAACCTTCTCTTCCACCTCCCACCCACCCCAGGAAGTAAACATGATTCATTTTATGAAAGCATTGGTAAAAATCTGCTTGTTCCCTGGAATGGCTATCAAGTTGGAGACAAGGTCAAGTACAATTGCCAACACCTAGGAGTCTTAAACTTGTTTTTTAAAGACATATTTCTTATCTCTAAAAGTACTTCCGGCTGGGCATGGTGGCTCACGCCTGTAATCCTAGCACTTTGGGAGGCTGAGGTGGGTGGATCACCTGAGGTCAGGAGTTCAAGACCAGCCTGACCATAATGGTGAAACCCCATCTTTAAAAAAAAAGCACCTCCACAGACTTATAACATGGGGGCATTCACGTAGAATAGATACGCAGGGACTAAGCCACTGAGAAAGCTGGGAAAAGGGCACCAAGGAGCTCTGTGCAAACCACAGGCTTTCCCACACTGAACTGTGGCTGCTGAGCCTTGGCAATTGGCCATGTGCTTGAAGCCCTCTCTATGGCAGAGGCACTCATACACACTGTTTATTAACTTTTTAAAAATTTGAGATATAATTCAGACAGCATACAAACTCACCACTTTTAAGTGTACATTTCAGTGGCTTTTAGTGTATTCACCCATGTTATGTAACCTTCACTGTATCTAATTCCAGAAAATTTCCATCACCCCCAAAATAACCCTGTACCTATTATCCCGTGCACTTTCTCCACAGGTATCTCCGTTGCCTATGCAGGTATTTTAAGATTGGCTAGGGTGAATCTATAGAGTATCTACATGGTAAGAAAACAAGAAGCAAAGAAAAAATAAATAAAACAAAAAAAGAAGAAACAACAACAAAAAAAGAAGAAAACGAGAAGCTACATTGTCCAGAGGGATACTAAACCTAAATTCTTGCCATTGTTAGCAATTAGGCTAATGTAATTTTTATATATTGGCTAAGAATGGCAGAGAAACTTAAATTCAACATCCATCTTTACATAACAATTAGTGTGCCCCAAATTCATCTAAGATGTTAAAAGAAGGGAAGACAATCTACTAGGATTAGCCATAACTGTCCATAGTTGCAATTTCAAAACATAGAAGATGCATATGGATAGTGGGAAAAACTCCTTTAGTATCAACCATAGCTGGATTAAAAACAAAAGCAAAAAACTTAATCATTAAGCAAATATTACCCAGTTTGGGAAAATAATCACTAGACCAGTCCACTATTGAATGTAATGCAGCTTTAAATGCAACCTTACTGTCATCGCTCTTGGCCTGGAGTCTCTCGTCATGAGAAAGATGACCTTTAGGCAAAGGTCTGGCAGGATAGCCTGCAGATGTGTGCTGCTCAGGTGGCTGCAGGATTCTAGTGACCTAAGCGTGCTCATGGCTTCTAAGACACACAGGAAAAAGACCTCACCTTCAGGCATCAGGGTGTTGAAAAGCGGGAGGATGTGTAGGTCCACGAGGGTATCTTGCTTTTGTGCACTTATCTGGGGTGCTATTTGCAGAGAAGGAGCTCCTTTATAGAGTGTGCCCAAGATGGATTTCTCTAAGTTGCTCTCAGAGTTGTCCAGCTGCCCTCACCAATAAGTCAGTCTTTGTAGGATGATAGAAACCACCAGTCAAAGCAGATGCATATGGGTTGTGGGGAAGCCTTCTTTAGTATCTAACATAGCTGGATTAAAACAAAAAAACTTAACCATTAAGCAAATCTTAACTTTAATTAATAATTTAGATAATAGCAAATATCAACTAGGTGTTAAGCTTAAGAATCTACCCTTAGCAAGGGCACTTAACACTTGTTAATGGGGATTTTGTGGGATTAAGTAAAGGCTACAATGAGCTCCTAATTTCTGTCCTGCAAGAAATTAGTTCTACTTGACAAACAAGTAAATAAGATCCAAAAATGTTTATTGGTGATTTAAGTTGTTCTTGCTGAGGTTGCTTAGTAACGCTTCCAATGACTTCTGTTGTGAAACAAGTAGTACTCCACTAATGCATGTACGATTTTATTGCAATTCGCAATAATGACTTAAATACATGTTCATTACCAGGATTTTCCAAAATACAATCAGATGGAATCAAGTGAAATGACTGACATTTATATAATACATAAACTGACAAAACTGCCTGAAAATGGTTATCTATGAAAGCATTACTACATTATCTTTGTTTAATTAGATGCCCAGGAAACCAGTCCTAAATTTAAATGATGCCAAGATAGATAAGGCTATAAAGTATTTATTCTCTATCTATCTGTAAGAAATCATCAACTGGCCGAAAAACTCCTACAAACCTTCACTAAACTAGAATTTCATTTTCCTTTAACACGAGGGCATTAAGAAGTCTGAGAACTGGCTGCAGTGACCACAGTAGAAAGAATGAAAACGTGATTTGTCTGTGACGTACACTTCCTCTTAGGGGGACAAAACAATGAGGTCGGAAACTCGGATAGTTTCATATTTATTTATTTTTATTTTTTCAAGCCAGAGTCTCGCTCTGTCACCCAGGCTGGAGTGCAGCAGCATGATCGCAGCTCACTGCAACCTCCGCCTCCTGGGTTCAAGTGATTCTCCTGTCTCAGCCTCTGAGCAGCTGGGATTACAGGCATGTGCCACCACGTCCAGCTCATTTTTGTAATTTTGGTAGAGATGGGGTCTTGCCACCATGGCCAGACTAGTCCTGAACTCCTGATCTCAAGTGTTCGGCCCACCTCAGCCTCCCAAAGTGTGGATATTACAGGCGTGAGCCACTGCACCCAGCCAATTATTTATTTTTGAGTCAGTGTCTTGCTCTGTCACCCAGGCTGGAGTGCAGTAGTAGCACAATCTTGGTTCACTGCAGCCTCAATCTCCTGGGCTCAGGGATCCTCCTACCTCGGCCTCCTGAGTATCCAGGACCACAGGCACACATCACTATACCTGGCTCATTTTTTCAATTTTTAGTACAGAGGAGGTCTTGCTATGTTGCCTAGGCTGGTCTCGAACTCCTGCGCTCACATAATCCTCCTGCCTCAGCCTCCCACAGAGTTGGGATTATAGTCATGAGCTACTACACCCAGCTGGATATTTCAGATGGTAGTTTTTCTGTGACCTTTCAACTATACACTTTCCTTTTTTTTTTGAGATGGAGTCTTGCTCCGTCGCCAGGCTGGAGTGCAGTGGTGCAATCTCGGCTCACTGCAACCTCCACCTCCTGGGTTGAAGTGATTCTTCCGCCTCAGCCTCCCGAGTAGCTGGGACCACAGGCGTGTGCCACCACATCCGGCTAATTTTTTTGTATTTTTAGTAGAGACGGGGTTTCACCATGTTGGCCAGAATGGTCTTGATCTCCTGACCTCATGATCTGCCCACCTTGACCTCCCAAAGTGCTGAGATTACAGGCATGAGCTACCACACTCAGCTAACTATATACTTTCAACAGTATAACTGTTATACAGCAAAAAGCCAAAAGTTAGCTCAACTTGTAGATACATTTTAAGATGTGATTGCTACAAAAGTTCTCATTCTTAAATGTTTTAATAAAACTCTTCTAATACACAAGACAGTATATTATTACAAATAAAGCTGGATTAAATTCATTCTTTGTCAACTGCAAAGACAAACTGTCTAGTAAAAGGAGGTCACATGGTTCTTGTACTGGAAGAATATCAATACATATACATTATTGTTTTACTGACCGCTGAGCAAAAACTTGGAGCTGTACAATAAAGGAACTTTTGACATACTGTTTTCTAAAAGGGTTGGAGTCCTCAAGTCCAGCACATGTGCCTGCTACACCAATTTGCTGAAAAGATTATTCCAAAGTTTCCCTTAAAGCAAAATTATTCAAGAGTTTAGAAAAAAAAAATACCAACAAAATTATCCTTCCAATTATGTTATAAATAATCCTCTCGGTTTAGGAAAAGGAGGGTTCAAACTCTAAGAACTTTAATTTCAGCACAAGAATAAAGTGCAAGAAAGGGAAACCAACGGGAAGGCAAATTTTGCTTTTGGTGTATTCAACTGTGTTTGCCAAGATTGCCATAATGGTGAGTGAGACTCAATTATCACACAAGTGTCTCTGGATTACTGCAAAGACTACAGCATGTTATGTAATTTCAAATAACATCAGGTATAAAAATATACAAAATTAATTAACGCATAATAAAGGCCAGGTGAGGTGGCTCACACCTGAGGTCACACCACTGCACGCCAGCATGGGTGACAGAGGAGATCCTGTCTCAAAAAAAACCAAAGTTTAAAAAAGTAAAAAATGTGATAGGCATCTGGGCATGGTGGCTCACACCTGTAATCCCAACACTTTAGGAAGCCAAGGCGGGCAGATCATGAGGTCAGGAGTTTGAGACCAGCCTGGTCAACATAGTGAAACCCTGTCTCTCCTAAAGATATAAAAATTAGCCAGCCATGGTGGCACATGCCTGTAGTCCCAGCTACTTGGGAAGCTGAGGCAGGAGAATTGCTTGAACCCAGGAGGAGAAGGTTGCAGTTATCAATTATTATTCCACTCAGTATGTCCATGTGTACCCACTGCTTAGCTCCCAAGCAGCTCAAATTTTTATAGCAAATTTACTAAAATCAAAATCAAAATGTTCCTGTCCCCTAACTCCCAAGAACATTAAATGAATTCACCTTATGGGAGGGTAGGGGGGGGGAGCAGGTATGGTGGCATGTGCCAGTAGTCCCAGCTACTCAGGAGGCTAAGGCAGGACTGTTTGAGCCCAGGAGTTCAAGTCCAGCCTGGGTAACATAGTGAGATCACATCTCTTTTTTCTTTTGGACAGTCTTACTCTATCTGGAGTACAGTGGCATAATCTTGGCTCACTGCAACCTCTGCCTCCTGGGTGCAAGCGATTCTCTTGCCTCAGACTCCTGAGTAGCTGGGACTACAGGCACATGCCACCTGGCCCGCGTAATTTTTTTGTATTTTCAGTAGAGACAGGGTTTCCATGTTGGCCAGGTTGGTCTCAAACTCCTGACCTCAAGTGATCCACCCGCCTCAGCTGCTCAAAGTGCTGGGATTACAGTTGTGAGTAACCATGTCCTGCCCATGTCTCTTTTAAGACAGAAAAAAAAAAAAAAAAAAAAAAAGCTGGGTATGGTGGCCTCCCAGCACTTTGGAGGGCAAGGCCCATCAGTAGATTGCTTACTCCTGCTTGGTCACAGGAGTTCAAGACCAGCCTGGGCAACATGGCAAAACCCCATCTCTACAAAACAATACCAAAAATATGTATCCAGGTGCGCCTGTAGTCCCTGCTACTCAGGAGGCTGAAGTAGGAGGATCACTTGATCCAGGGAGGTTGAGGCTGCAGTGAGCTGAGATCATGACGTTGCACTCCAGCCTGGATGATGGGAGACCTTATCTTAAAAAAAAAAAAAAAAAAATTAGAGTCACCAAGTGTGCTAGTTCCATCAAATGTGTCCTCATGCTCCCCGCACCTCAGCCCTAGGATGAGTAGCGGATGAAGTTTTACAAGTCATCACAGCTTCTAAATACCTAGTCTAGCAAGAGAGACAACTGATTTTTACCTCTGATTTTTGGAGATAAAAATATAAAAACACGGCCGGGTGTGGTGGCTCACGCCCGTAATCCCAGCACTTTGGGAGGCCGAGGCAGGTGGATCACGAGATCAGGAGTTTGAGACCAGCCTGACCAACATGGTGAAACCCCATTTCTACTAAAAATACAAAAATTAGCTAGGTGTGGTGGCGCGTGCCTGTAATCTCAGTTACTCAGGAGGCTGAGACAGGAGAATTGCTTGAACCCGGGAGGTAGAAGTTGCAGTGAGCCAAGATCACACCACTGCACTTCAGCCTGGGCAACAGAGTGAGACTCAATCTCAAAAAAATTATATATATATACACACACACACACACACACACACACACACACATAAAAACACACATACATATGAACAGACAAAGAGATAAGAACACCTACAACCTCCCATCAAGCTTGGATATTTCACCTACTCCTGTTGATTTCCTAAGACACCTCAAGAGCCAAGTCCCATTACTCTCTACTTACCCACAAGGAATGGAAAGGCAGGTTTTAAAGAAATGAGCATCAGGAGGACAAAGACTCAGATACTGACATTTATTCAGCTGTTCACTTGTTTCACCTGTCAGTTCAGAATTAGAAGGCCTTTCTAAAACAGATTCCATACTATGCTCAACGACAGCACAACACAGAAACACAGGTTGCTGAAACCATGACTGTCATGACTCAAAATGTGTTTATTTTACTAAAAACAGTTATCTAAGCAACCAGAGATTATAAAGAAGTTCCAATTATGTGACGTTTCCAGATTCGAAAATCAAGACTACACCATTCAATTGATCGGTAGTCTTTGAGTTACGAACATCTCACCAAAATCAAGATTATAAAGAAGTTCCAACTATGTGAAGTTTCCGGATTCGAAAATCAAGACTACACCATTCAACTGATCAGTAGTCTCTGAGCTACAAACATCTCACCAAAACCAATGGAAAGATTGCCAAAGATCTCCAGTAAGAAAGGACCAGGAAAGCAACGTCCATATCACAGAAGGAACAGTTAACGTGTCAGACTGTAGTCAAGCAGCTTAAATTATTTCAGCCAACAACAGAGAATCCCACAAAGAAACCATACAGTTCCTATAACCAATGTTCCCCAATCGCTGAACAGTTTCCCAAGGTCTTACTTCTATAACAAGCCAGAATTCCTCCTGTCCACTTTGAGTTCTTTCCACTCCAACAGATGATTATGCTCTTCGTTCACTGAACAACTTAAGAGCTGCTGTTCAATCCCCCAGGTTCCAAAACCTGTCGCAGGTGGGGATCCTTTTAAACATGCACATCACTCAGGAGCACATGGGGATGAAAGGCATTCACAGAGCATCAGAGGAAATAGAAAGCAACATTTTGCTTAACAGGAGAAACTGCCCCTTATTCATCTTTCTTCCCCATCACCTAACTCTAGGGAATGCTTAAGGTGGCTTGAAGGAAACGAAGACAGCGACCTAAAAGCACAGAGATGCAGACTTCCAGGAAGAGGTTTTCCCATCCTGCTGGACTCTTGTAGTGTCAGTATTTGGGGTTCCCTCTAATGCCACATTTCCGCTGAGCCTGCAGACATACTCGGAACCCATCACCTTCGGGCTCCCAGACTCAGGCTCCGCACAGCCCGCGAGGGAAACGGTCATGGGCACGCACCGACACGTTTTCATCTTTGCATGTTAATCTACGTCGACTGTGAATTCAAGCAAGGGTGGCCCTCGTGGACAACCTACGAGCCTTGGGGACACAAAAGGCATCCTGTGCAAATTGTATGGAATCCCCTGACAGGGATTTCACGCTAATCATCATTCATAGGTGGGTTCTGGGGCTGGGGCCCACGGAACTCGTCTTGGTTGTGTCTTGGGACTTCTCATTGCCCCGAATGAACCTACCACTGTGGTTTTATGGTCTGAGGAACAGTTAGGCCTCGAAGGCCTGGCCTGGGGAAAGGGGACTCTACATCCCGAGCTCCCGCCTTCCCCACTCGGCGGCCAGGACCGAGTTTCCCGCCCCACAGCCCGACCAGAGGTTGGTGGCAGTTGTAGGCAGCTGGGACCGGCCCTAGCAGGTTGGAACCGGTCTGGGCCGGGCCGGAGGAGGAAGTGGGGGGAGGAAGAGGCCGCCTCGCGCTCTCCCTGCGCGCGTGACTCACGCTGGCCGCTGACGTCAGGCGTGCGCGCGCGGCGGGGGGGGCTCTACGTACGTGTAGTGCTGCGGTTTCTCGGGCTGTGCCTGCAGCACCTGAGCGGTAGCGGCCGGGGGCGCCGAGGAAGCTGCGGAGCCGCCGGGCCCGGGGCCCTTCGACATGGTCCTGTCTTCCTGCCTCTTCGCCGCTCCCCTTTTATTATTCAGTCTGCGCGGTCCGCGCCGAGGACCCAGTGCGCCTGCGCCGCGCCACGAGAACGTGAAGACCCCCCACATGGCAGCAAGGGTTGCTGGGAGTTGTGGTTCTGTGTCCGGCTGGAATTTTACCGTCGGCAGAGGGTTGCTGGCAAAGCGCGGGACCACGATACCCAGGGATCCTTGCTGCCAATATCCCGGATGCTGAGGGCCTGCGACGGCTTCTGGGAATTGCAGTCCGATCGCGTTTCTCCTTACCAGCGCGTTTTCAGTTTCATGGGGAAGCCTTTCCATGAAACTGGAGCTCCTGGAGGAAAAGAGGCCCAGAGCTAGGGAGGCCCTAGCGACTTCTGCGAAAGAATTCCGAGTATAATTTCACTGCCAACAGTGTCATAATTACCTTGCCTTTATACTTAGTACAGCTTGGGTCGGTCCTAATGCCAGCTCAGAACAGTGCCTCCAAGCAGGGCTTAAAAATCTGTATTGTCGGTTCTTAGTTCTGGGCCCTGTGCTCCAGGCACCTGCAGTCCGCCAGCAACCCCTTCATCCCTGTGGCAGGTCTAACCTGAGAGGCACTGAGAAAGCTTTGCTAAGGAGGAGCTACACCACGCGCTCCAATTCTCGCGCCTTTGCCGAGGCGCTTCATTTACCTTTATCAACCTCGACACCTGGAATCCACGACTTGTGTGCCTTCTCAGCTCGACACGTGGCCTGATCAACTTGTTTCCAGTACATCAAGGGCCAAGGACGAATTTAATCTCCGCCTAGAATAGTCTCTGAGGTACATTGACAAGTTGCAGGAGCGTTGAGAAGCATCACGGTGTCCAGAGGAAAGGCCTAGCTTTGGGTAGGGCGTGCTCGTGTTTATCCGCTCTAGTTTTCTTCTCTGGACGTCAGCCTTTTTACTTGGGACATTATCTTTCCCGTCTCTGCTTCCCACCTGTCAAGCAAAGTTGTTAACTTTGTAAAATAAGCCGGATGCCCCAGACCTAGGCATTTGTTTCTGTTTTAGAATGTTCAACATTGATACTTTAACTGTTGTCATTTAACTTTGTTTTTCATACTGAATCTATTTCAAATCCACTGGTTTTGATTTATATTTTCTTAGATGGGATTACATTAGCAAATGATTATCTCATTAAAGAAACACATTCCAAATAACCTTAGGGGTGAAGGATGGTGGGGCTAATGGAAAATCGTTAATGTTTGAGTGACACATACTCATTTAGCTCCAAGTTCCCTCACATCGGAAGCCAAATTACAGAGTTGAGAAACTGGTATTTCCTAAACAGGTTAAATCGTTTAGCCACTAGGGGCGTTTGAAAATGAAAAATTACAAAAGGACGAAAGTTGTAGTATATTGCTTTAATCCTATGATTAAATGCAAGTTAATTGGTTTATATGTTAGCCTCAAAATACTTAAGTGTGGTTTGACTGGAAAAATAAGAGCTGGCTGGGCGCGGTGGCTCACGCCTGTAATCCCAGCAGTTTGGGAGTCCGAGGAGGGCAGAGCACAAGGTCATGAATTCGAGACCAGCCTGGCCAACATAGTGAAACCCCATTTCTACTAAAAATACAAAAATTAGCCGGTTGTGGTGGCACGTGCCTGTAGGCCCAGCTACTCAGGAGGCTGAGGCAGAAGAATCGCTTGAACCCGGGAGACAGGTTGCAATGAGCCAAGACCAAGCCCCATTGCACTCCAGCCTGAGTTCCGTCTCTAAAAATAATCAAAGAGGGGAAAAAAAAAAAAAACAGTGAGACTCTGTCTCAAAAAAAAAAAAAAAAAAAGTCCACGCGCAGTGGCTCCCGCCTGTAATCCCAGAACTTTGGGAGGCTGAATCGGGCAGCTCAACTGAGGTCAGGAGTTTGAGACCAGCCTGACCAATACGGTGAAACCCTGTCTTAAAATTTTAAAAAATGTTTTAAATGAAGTTAAAAAAAAAAAGAGTTCACAGCACTAGATTTTAAATAATAAATGTATACCATGAGTTTCAGAATAAGTATGTACTGGTAGAATTGGGAGATGATATCATCCAAACTGCTTAATTTACAAAAGAGGAAACTGAAACCCAGAGAAGCTAAGAAACTTGCAAAAAATTACTCAGCAAGTTGTTGACAGAAGAGGAACCAGGACAGTAGCCTACAGGCTACATGACATTTGCTATTGGTTTTTTTTTTTCTATTGTTTTCATTGTATAGACATTTTTGGTTCTTCCTCATTTCCTGTGTTGCTTGTTGTTCTTCCCTTGTACTAATTTGGAAAAAGTGAAACATATCTGCGTGACTACCAAGTAAGAGAGACAGCCTGTTTCACTAACTATCCTTAAACGGATAAATGTAAATCCATACCTTTTCTCTCCAGGTGGCTTTAGTTTCTAATAATTAGCAAAACTGGAAAGAAAATGTCCATCCACAGGGAGGCATGGAAATGACAAGGTCCTGTATCACCTAGAAAAATCGTGGAGCACAAATCGGGGACCAATTTAGAAGCCCATTCCTCCTCCAGGCCGTTTGAGCAGTCAAAAAAAAAAAAAAAAAAAAAGATGACAACAAATCTTTATGGTTGCATCCCAGAGAATTTGACAGCCGAATATGTTTTTTTAAACAGTCCAGTTTATTAACCTAACACAGATCTGAGAACAAAGTATGAGGATCCCTAGGTTTCTCTTCTCAGCATGGCATGAATAAAATTATGTAATTTTTCCCTACCTCAAATTTTGAGTAAAAAGCAGAAATCAAAGTTGGTTATAACGGTAAA
>CAUYLG010038122.1:0-14807 GCA_963573385.1 Cacajao melanocephalus | reverse complement strand
TTTTTATTATCAAAAAAAATTCTATGAAAATCAATTGCCACTTTAAAACATCTCTATCTTTCATGGACACCCACACACACACACACACTCTCTCTCTCTCTCTCTCTCTCTCTCTTTGTGTGTGTGTCACACACAAATTCTCTGTCTCACACACACACACTTTCTCTGTGTGTGTCACACACAAATTCTGTCACACACACACACACACACGCACAGTGAGAAGATGCCTCCTGCTGGCTTTGGTTGCAGGTACTTGTTTTGGCTCTGGACTCGGTTTTGAAATCCTGCTACTTAAGAAATCCATGAGAGAAATCATGCTTTGAGACTGCTAGCTTTGGGAAGAGCCTGCCCAAAGCAAATTTAATTGAGAGGTAAAGTCTTAGGCTTGATTCATTTCTGGGTTTTAAGGGTTTTTGTTGGTTTCATACAGATAAACAGGCAGCCATATAAAATGGTTGGACTACATGAATAATAAGGACAAATACTAAATGTTAAGTAAATGCTAAATACAAATAATTGTAAACACTTGTTCCAACAAGGATATTTGAGCAACTGTTAATATGCTTTATTTTTTGTCATGGTAGGAGTTCAGTTTAGTTCAACATGTTAATTAATCACTTATGTGATAGGTTTTGTATTCAGGACTGGGGATTCAGAGAAAATAAGATACTAGCTGTCTCTTCTTTTTTCTTTCTTCCCAATTCACTTTTCTTGGCCACAGATTTGTTTTTATTTTTTTAATTAATTAATTTATTAATTGGTGTCAGCAAAATGTGTGAAAACGTCCATTCTAGAATCTTAGATTGGCTAATTACTGGCTTTTTTTTTTTTTTTCAATTGTTGATGCTCTCAGGCTTGCCTTGAGGACAGATAAGTTTGTGGCACATTCTTATCCTAGCACTACAGATCATTCAATGTCTGAGGTACAACAAATCATATTACCTCTCTGAACTTATATTAGATTAACTTAGTATTTTTTTGTTATAGTTCTTACTATAACAAAAGTTATAGTAAGATTGGATTAACTTAGTATTTTTTGTTATAGTTCTTACCTTGCTTTGTTTGCCCAAAATATTTAGCTCAGTCTTCTTGTAATTTAACCTCACAACAAACATGTTGAGCATTGGGTTGAATTACATTCAACCAATATTGCTATTTTACAAAAGCACTCTGCTAGCCCCTGTGGGCAATACAACAGTGATGAAGTTCCAGTCCTTTTCTCCAGGCTCTCTCAGGCTTGGCTGGGGAAAAGATAATTATGCAAGTAAGTAAAATAAGGCAGGATGTAAGAAATGTCATAACAGGAATGAACAAAATGCTATGGCAGTTCAAAGGAGGGAGAGATCCCATGTAACTGGATACATCTGAAAATGTTCCTGGGGTTTGTGGCATTTGAGATGGGCTTTGGAGAATGGGTATGATTTAATAAGCAAAGATGCACAGAAGGCCTGTCTAAGCAAGAAGAGTCAGAGCAAAAATCTGGCACACATAAGGAATGTTTTTCTGCAATGCAGAATTCCTGTAGGGTATGGTGGGAGATGAGGCTGGAAAGAGAGTTTGGAATCATATTGCATAGGGCTTTGCATGCTGAGCTGAGGAATTTGTAATTAAATCTGTAGGCAGGGTAGGCATGGCATTAAAGATTTTTAAAATATTTATTTACTTAACAGAGAATGACATGCTCAAATACTTTTTTTCAGGGAAAATGATCTAACAGTTTGTGTAGGCTGGATAGAAAAGAGAAAGCCACTCCACTTCAAAATGACCACTAAAACCTTCCCCCACCACCCCGATGCAGTAGAAATGCAGCCTCATTGTAGAAACTCCAGAAAATAAAGAGAAGCACAAAGAAACTAACATGCAATTTCATCATCTAGTCTTATGCATTATTTACATTTTAATGTATCTGCTGCATTCATTTTTATTTTTCTATGTAAGTATGGTATTGTATAAAATCCACTTATTCTGCCTCCTAATAGACTGGGAACAATTATCCAGGCCATTCAGTGAGTGCAAAACTGTGTTTTAAAAGGTAAATTGTGTTAGTTTTGAGAACAAACAGTTCTCAAGTTTACAGTGCCGTGAGGTAGAGGTCTTGCTAAGCTTGCTTTAATAAATATAAGAATTACTTGTAATTAGAATACCAATTATTTGATTATAGTTAGTGCTGCTATAGTGTCTAATTTTTATAAGTAGGTTCAACATGCAACTATGTCATATTTCTTCCATTGTTAGCTCACCAATATTTAAAAAATATTAGTATAACATTAATCCATAACTTTGTTTTGATCCAGATTTTCAAGAATTCCAAGTTAGTGTGTTCCAAATTGATACTGATTATTTTTAGCATTAGCAAGTTTATTTAGAAAGAGAATTTTTCACTTCTTCTTGTGTGTGTGTTTGTGTTTTTTTTTTCTTTTTACTGGACACTGTATTAACCTTTTTCTAGCCAGTTTCTCTCTATTGTTAATGCTTCAGTTATTTGGCGGGACTATTATGATATTCCAGCGGGATTTTAAAGTACCTGAGATGGCACAAATTAAACAGAAATTGTACTTATTTATCAGAAAAATGTAGCTGTTAAGGGGTCTCGGAGACTTCAATATTATAGAGAGACTGTTTTCTCAAATAAGATTTGTTTTCCAGTATTTTGTTATTTAAATGAAGGGTTACAAAAACCACTTCATCACCCCTCTTTTGCTTATTAATCCCTTAAATTCAGCTTTAGTGTCCCCCCACCTTATGGTTCATGGTACTGCTTCAGTTGTATAAACTGAGGTCCTATCTGTCATGGACTTTCAACTAATGTGATGTTTTAGTGCTGCTTTCTCAGCTTAGCTTGTCAGCGGCTATCCCTGGACCCCCGTCTGCTTTATAGCCCTGTGTTTCATAAGCAGAATGTGACTCCACCAGGCTTGTGTGGATGATACTATAAACTCTGTTGTAATGGCTCATAGGACTAGATAGAGGCTATTATACATCTAGCCTGGAGTGCTAATGTTTAAAATTAGGCATGGAATTTGTAAACTGTAATGAAATGGAGAGAAATGACTTTCAGATGTATTTTGGCCCCTGTGCTATGTAATCACAACAATAATGTATCAGAGAACATTATCCTTCTCCCTCTCATGATTAAATGCTGTACTCTTCCTTAACTAGACTATTGAATAGTGTGTGTAAATCTCAGTGTCCCTTAAGCATTATTAATGCCATAAAGCTGGGATGCTGTAATTACCAAATATTTCTCCCTTCTTGAATTATTTGCTCTTTCTGGGCTGTCTCTGTGACATTAGTACATTAGTGCTGATCCAATCTCAGACCTTCAGCCTTTTCCCCTTCATAAATATGTTTTTATTTAAAGAGGTGGTAAGAATGCATTTAGCGCATTTCCCTTAAACAACAAGGTTGATAAAATGAAGCCATTTCTGTTCAAAAGGTCTCTGAAAGAGAAGCCTGTAAATTGTTATGCAAGATAACACATTACACAGGATTTAAAGGGAGTACAACGTACCTTAACATGGAAACACAGACAGATGGAAAGCATATAAATTACGGATTGATTTACTATATCACAAACTTTAATTTTGCAAAGGGACTCTCTATGAGATTCTTAAAAAGGGGAGCACTTCTTAAGGCATGTAAGTTTTTAATGACAGGTTGTTGCTTATTTGGCGACCACTGGGGACACAAGTTAAGAGAAAGTTAAAGTGTAGGAATTACTGCCTATGGAAGATTTATGAGCACAAGTCACCTTGTTTCTGAATTTAGAATATAAGCCAATGAGGAAAACAGAAGGCTATTAAATTTATCTTTCTTGAGCACCTACTATGTTCTATGCACTTTATACATGTGATTTTATCTAATTCTTAGATCAACTCTATGAACTATATGGTAGCTTCACAGATGAACAGAGCAAAGATTGCTCAGAGTTGCACAGCAAGTGGTGACACTGATTAAAATGCATTTTTCTTCAAGGATTATACTCTTTATACATTATAAACAAATGGGATTGACTTCGAAAATTTCCATGTATGTGCATTTTTTTCAGACTCAGAACCAATATATTCAATAAGGGACACATGCATGGATAAATATGATTTTAAATCTTTGAAACTTCATTCACTAAATGGCCCAAAATTCTTTCCCCTGCTGTTCATTCAGTATGGTCTCCAAGAACTTCATTTAATAGAAAGGTACATCTGTTGTGACAGTGATAAAAAAAAATATTCCAGAGCCAAACAGAGAAGATTTCTAAATTTGTTTCTGCTTGGGATGATTTGTGTAGGCATTCCCTTTCATTAGGGTGACTGATTGATATCATGCTTAAATTCAATTTTTGCGCTTTCTTGACAATTCCAGTTAAAGTGCATTTAAGACAGTGTGGTGTGGTAACGGGAACGTGGATATTGGAGTCAAACAAGATCTAATTCCTCTTTTCCCAGTCATTGGCTATAAAACCTTGGTAAAATCACTTAACCTCTCTGAGCTCCAGTTTCCTCATCTGTTCCTCATTTTTTATTAGAAGAATAAAGAAAATTAATTGTCCTTAGGTGAAATCACGTCCCCTCCACTTTCATTCCTAATCATAGAAGCGTATCAGCCAATCATACCCCTAATAACATGGATGGGCCCTGTAATGGATACATAAGTAGGTTAATGGGATTCATCCCTAATAATTTTAGGGCAGAGAAACTGTTTTCACCTGGATGTGAAACTGAGGCATATGAGTCTAGAACTGCTGAGTTTATGATCACAGGAAGTTAAGATTGTCTCAGAATAAAACAAATCCAAGCTAAGAGACTGAGAGAATCATCTGGTGATACTGTCTGAGTCCCTGAATGAAGCTGTCTCTGAGGTTAGCAAAAGCTGCCCTTGAGGTTTTCATTAATATAAATCAACAAATCCCTCATTCCCTTAAAAAAATTCTTTTTAAAAGACTAGCTTGAGATGAATGTTTTCTCCACTGAAATATAGATAGTTGTAAATTTTATAAGGCCTTATAAGCTTGTGTCTGTAAGAATTAAGTAAAATATTGTTTGAAAATTACCTTGTACAGAATTTAAGGTATAAGAGTCTATGAAGGTTATCTTTTCTCTTCCTTCAATAGTGTCCCTAGTGTATGGGCCCAACAGGAGCTACTATTTAATTCCAAAGATATCATTTGGTGTCTCTGCATGACTTAGCAGACCTTTGTACAGGGGGAGATGGGAGTCATTTAGTAGTGAACAGCAGCTGAGTGGCACTACCTTTTCTTCCTGATATTGCCACCCAGACCATAGACCATCTCGATGAATTCTTACCAATGCCCAAGCCCTAAAGTAGACTTTTATTTGTCTTTATACAGAAGTTTTTACACAAAGGTCTACTTCAAATCCTGGGCGTTGATGGGACGGTGACTCATATGTATCTGAATCAGAAAGAAGCACTTGTGAGCTTCTGTAATCACGGTCTTAGATTAATCTATTCCTTATTCATTTTTTAATTTTCCGTGCTTTTAAAATAAAACTTTATTAACTTTGGACACTTGCTCATAACTAACATTTACTTTAGGAGTTCAGTTTGCTCATCAATAAACTGAGGATAATTGGACTGTCAAATATCTGAGATCTGTTTCGGCTCTCACACTGGGGGACTGATGGCTGACCTCATGTGCAGTTGTCAAGATCATGGGCTTGGAGGCAAGCAACCTGGGTTTTAATTTAGTTTCCACCCCTTATTGGTAATGTGATTTGGAATAGGTTACTTAACCTCTCTATGCTTTGGTTTTTCAACCCATAAAATGAGGATAAAAATAGTAACTCGTATGGTTAGTGTAAGATGAAATGTAAAATACTTTGCAAAACTGTCATGCAATAAGCACTTAAAAATGAAAACTGTTTCAGGGAGGATTAAGTTCAGCTACATTAAAATTTTTTTTTAATTTATATATATATATATATATATTGTTATATATTGTTGCACTTTAGGTTCTGGGGTACATGTGCAGAACCTATAGGATGGTTGCATAGGTACATATATGGCAATGTGGTTTGCTGCCTCCATCCCCCTATCACCTATATCTGGCACTTCTTCCCATGTTATCCCTCCCCAACTCCCTACTCACCTCTGTCCCTCCCCTAGTCTCCCCCAACAGACCCCAGTGTGTGATTCTCCCCTACCTATGTCCATATATTCTCATTGTTCAACACCTACCTATGAGTGAGAACATGCGGTGTTTGATTTTATGTTCTTGTGTTAGTTTGTTGAAAATGATGGTTTCCAGATTCATCCATTTCCCTACCAAGGATGTGAACTCATCGTTTTTTATTGCTGCATTATATTCCATGGTGTATATGTGCCACATTTTCCTTGTCCAGTCTATCATCGATGGGCATTTAGGTGGGAAGATTCTTAAACAACACTTTAGTATTATTAATAATTACTAGTCTATTTCAATATTTTATTTGAGTCCCTTCTGCAAAGGTAAGAGTTTTCAAGAAATTTATTTTTTTACTGTTTTAAAAATACTTTCATGTAGTTATTGATAGCGTTCTTGTATCTTTCAATTCCCTACTTCATTTGTAGTTATACTCCTTTCTTAGTCATAATACTGTTTGTGTATTTTTTTTTTTTAGTCTTCCCTTAGTTTTTTAAAATTTTTAATATTTTAAATTTTATTTAATTTTTAATTAAATTGAGCTTATGGGTATCATTGCATATTAGATGGGTCTCTTGAAGATAGCATGTAATTGAGTCTTGCGTTTTTATCCAGCTTGGCACTGCGCGCCTTTTAATTGGGATATTTATGCCATTAACATTCGAAGTTAATATTGGTATGTGCGAATTTGATCCTGTCATTATAGTGTTAGTTGGTTATTATGCAAACTTGATTGTGTGACTGCTTTAGTGTCAATGTTCTGTGTACTTAAGTGTGTTTTTGTGGAGGCTGGTAACCCCATATTTCCTATCCAAATTCAGCACTCCTTTAAGGACTTCTTATAAGGCAGGTCTTTGGTAATGAATTTCCTTAGCATTTGTTTGTCTGAAAAGGATCTTATTTCTCCTATGCTTTTGAAGCTTAATTGGGCTGCATGTGAAATTCTTTTTAATTTTTTAATTTTTAGGAACATAGTCTTGCTCCATTACAAGGCTGAACTCAAACTCCTGATCTCCTGAGTTGTTAGAATTACAAGTGTGAACCACCTCACCCGACTCTTCAATATGAAATTCTTGTTTGGAATTTGTTTTTCAAGAATGCTGAATGTAGACCCCCAAAGTCTTCTGTCTCATAAGGTTTCTGCTATACAGTTTGCTGTTAGCTTGATAGGGGTTCCTTTTGTAAGTGACCTGTGCCTTCTTTCTAGCTCCCTTTAACATTTCTTTCATTTTAACCTTGGAGATCTTGATGACTATATGTCTTGGGGATGGCCATCTTGTATAGTATTGTGCAGAGTTCTCTGTGTTTCTTGAATTTGAATGTTGGCCTTTCTAGCATGGTGAGAGAAATTTTCATGGATGATACCCTCATATATGTTTTCCATATTGTTTGCTTTTTCTCCTTGTCTTTCAGGGATGCCAAGGCATTGTAGATTTGGTCTTGTTATATAATCCCATATTTCTCAGAGGTTTTGGTCATTCTTCTTTATTCTTTTTTCTTTATTTTGTTTGACTGAGTTAATTTGGAGAACCAGTCTTTGTGATCAGAGATTCTTTCCTCGGCTTGGTCAATTCTGCTGTTAATACTTGTGATTGTATTATGAGATTCTTAAAGTGAGTTTTTCAGCTCTATCAGATCAGTTTGGTTTTTTCATAAAATGAGCATTTCATTTTTCAAATCCTGTATTGTTTCATCGTATTTCTTAGATACCTTGAGTTGGGTTTCAACTTTCTCCTGAATCTCCATGATCTTTGCTCCTATCCATTTTCTGAATTCTTTGTCATTTCAGCCATTTCAGCCTGGTTAAGAACCATTCCTGGGGAACTAATATGATAATTTTGAGGTAAGAAGACATTCTTGCTTTTTGAGTTGTCTCAGATCTTGTGCTGATTCTCATGTATGTGGGCTGATGTTCCTTCAGTCTTTGAAGTTGCTGTGCTTTGGATGGGGTCATTTTGTTTTTAATCTTATTTGGTGTCCTTGGGGTTTCATTGTGTTATAAGGTGGGTTCAGTTGGCTGACTTCATTTTTGGAAAATTTTAGGGAGCCAAAGCTTAACTCAGCACTCCTAGGTTGTGTGCTTTAACTCTGGGGGGCTAGTATCCAGCCTTCTGCTTTGTTTTTTGGCCTCTTGAGGTTAGGAACCTGCTTTCCTAGAGGGGCTAAAGTGTTTCTGGTCTACTGGCCACAACACTCTGATGGGTGGTGCCAGCCAAAGTGCCTTTTCAAGGTAGTGCCTTGGGATCCATGCTCACTTGTATGTGTCAGCAAATGCCACAGTGTTTTGGGGTATGCTCGTGTTAGCTAGGGTGAGGTAGCAGCAGGAACTGGACTTTGGCTTTCCTGCCTATGCTTGTGCCGGCAAGGGTGGGGCGGGGTTTTCAGCATTTGTGTTTGTACTAGCACTTGCAGTGGCAGGGTGTTAATGGGCATGGGGCTGTCAATGTCTGTGTGCACATTCAGACTGGCAATGGTGGCACAGCTGAGTGCCTTTGTATCAGCTGGGGGCATCATTGGGGTGTGCTGGGGCCAGCAGCAGTGGCACAGCGTTCTGCATGCTCACATGTGCACTGGTGGGGAAAGGGAGGTAGTTCTGTCCATGTGCATGCACCATCACAGCTGTGGGTGTGTGGCTGTGGGCTTGTGCATGCTGGCAAAGTGCCTGGGGAAGGTTGTGGGTAGGCTGGTACATTTAAGCAGGGGCCATCTAATGGAACTCTCTGATGGTCAGGTGCAGTGTCTTGGCAAAGGAAATATGATGAAGAGCCCTGGTGGCACCCTGGTTGGGCATCTGAGGCAGAGCTCCAAGCGGCACAGCCATGCTGGGGCTGCAGGAGAGGCTAGCATACAGGGCGGTGCTTGGATTGAAGTGGCTCTGTCTCATGGGCAAGACCACCCTGCTCTGTCCAAGTCTGACAGTCACCCTATGGCTAAAGTCTCCTAGAGGAGCATGGCGAGCCTTGAGGGATGGTCATTCATGGCCAGGCTCTACTGCAGACATTCCCACACCAAACCCTCTGGGCTTCACACAGGCTGGAGTCCTGCCCCTACTGCTCCTCTAAGCAGCTCTCCCTGCTAGCATAAGTGTCTGTGGGGGGTGTGCTGTCTCCTGCTGCTAGGATTCCAGGGATCTGTGGAGAGAAGAGGCCACTGCTCACCTACTCAACGCATCTCTTCCCCAGAATTTATTGGGAGCCAAGAACTAGTCCTGGTTCTCGGTATCCACATGCGGTGTTTCCAGCTTCCTCCAGCTTCCTCCCGCTTCGGCCCAACATCTGCGTCCTGCTTCTGTTCACTCTGGCTGCTTCCCCCGACAGTCTTCTCAGAGTGTGCCAGTCACCTCCATGTCCCAGTCACTCGGTGATAAATGTTTCTTCTGACTCCCTCTAGTTGGCCATCTTGGCCATTATACTGTTTTATATCACCTTTGGTTTTAGATGAGTCTTTTACAAATAGCTTGTGCCTAGATTTTCTTCTTTTAAACTAGTCTTACTAGTATTTGTCTTTTAGTTGAGGATTTGTTTTTAAGTGAACACAGTATTTAATAGTATTGTAGTTATAATGCATAATTATTTTACAATGTGTCTTACTGTAGGAAATTCAAAAATTGGGCAAGTTCTTTCATTTATAGCGTTAGGAATAGATTTTTCTTAGAAATGTGTGATTACATTTGATAGCTTTGAGGTATAACTGTCAAACGTTTCTTACCCTGATTTTTAAGTGTATAATTTAATAAATTTTGGCATATATATAATACCATGGAACCATCACCATGATCAAGGTAGTGATCATGCTCGTCACCTAAAAAGTTTCCTCATCTACTGTATCCTTGCTGATTTTCTCTTGTCTCACCAGTTTTTGAGAGGGATATTGAAATCTCTGATTTTAATTGTGGGTTTGTCTTCATGTAGTTTGAAGTTGTATTGTTATATAAATGTGTCTTAGTCTGTTTTTGTGTTGCTTCAGAAGAACACCCGAGGCTGGTTAATTTATAAAGAGAAGACATCTCTTTAGCTCATGGTTCTGCTAGCTGGAAGGTTTCAGATTGGGCACATGGTGAGGTCGTCAAGCTGCTTCCACTCTTGGCAGAAAGTGAAGAGCTGGTGCATGCAGAGATCACATGGTGAGAGAGGAAGCAAGAGAGTGAGGAGGGAGGTTTTAGGCTCTTTTTAACCAGCAGCTCTCACGGGAACTAGTAGAGTAAGGACTCACGGCTTCACCAACGAAGGGCCTTTATCTAATCATAAGGCATCCACCCCCAAGGCGCAGTAACTTCCCAGTATGTCCCACCTTCAACATTAGGGATCAAATTTTAATATGAAATTTGGAGTGGACAAACATCCAAGATATAGCAAATGCTAAGGATTGTTAGGTTTTCTTAATTGCCCCCTGTATTATTATTATTACGAAATGACCTACTTTATCCCTGTACATATTCTTTGCTGTGCAATTTACCTTGTCTAATATTAATATAGCCATTTCAGCTTTCTCTAGTGTTAGCATGGTAAATAATTTTCTGTCATTGTGTACATTTCTGTCATCCTATGTATTGTATATTTGTATATTTTTTTGTCAGTATTTAGAAGTTAACAGCCCTGTGATGAAGCTGCTGACACCCTCAAGCCCTTGTCACCTGTGGCTGTGGAAGCTACTAGAAACTAAGGCCTTCTGGCTTAAGCATTATCTTCCCTTTGATCTTGGTTTGAAAGATTGATGTTATTTGTGATATATGGTATTACTGTTACTCTATTACTAAAATATTTTCTAAGGATGAAGCCTGATACTAGTCAAGTTGCTGTATTTGAAATCTGAGAATTCTGAGAAAACACCTTTCATTAGAAGGCACAGTTCAGTACAACTGAATCATTCCTTGTTGCAATATTGAGCTCAGACCTTTCTTAGTCTTCACAGCATGATAAATTAATAACCTTGTTGAACTGTGGGCTTTCCTTGAAGTCATCTGTTAAACCTCAGATTAGGTCAGAAAGGAACATCAGAATCTGCAAAAGGAGGCTTTACCTCATTCGTCATTGCCACCTACCAGAAAACTGATTGTAACTGAGTGGCGGGGGGACAGATGGTAAACTGTCATCCTTATCAGCGGATGGCTTTTTCTCTTTTGCATGGTGTCTGTTGCACAGTATTTCATTAGCTTTATTTTTCTCATCTGTCACTTTAAACAATATAATAAATAAATTGTAACTGATAAAAATATAAGTATATCCTACCTCTGTGGAAAAGGACCTGACCAGAGTTGAATCTTTTGTATAATTAAAATGACCTATTTTGAAAAGTTGTCATTGCCATGTATGTTTAAAATGATGCAGTCACAAATGATGCATAAATAATAAATGATGCATAAATGATAAAAAGGCATTGCATTTCCAATTTTCAAATTTTCTCAAATTTACTCTTTGACAGAACTTCAAAGTTTAATGTAATGGAACTGTCAGTCTTTTATTTTTTAAAGCATTTCTTGAGCATGTGCTTGTGTAATCTCTGTTAGGCCAGGTGCCAGGGAAACATAGGTAAATGGTGTCATGTGAGCCCACCTCTGACAAATTTCATAGTTCCTTGAATCTGTAAACACACTCATTTTAATATGAATTAAGTAATTTTTCTATATTTTAATTTTTGAATAGTCTTTGGATAATATCCATGGATATTTTATTTGATATGGCTAATGCCATCCAAGAATTTAGTAATTACAAATCAACTTTAAAGAGTTCCTCTGTGTTCTTCCTGGCACATAATCTGTTGGAATGTTTTTTTGGATGAGTGATCATCTGTGAAAAGAACAGTTTACTACAGAATACTTTGGTCTTAGTCTGAATAAAACTCTGACCCCCAGCGAATTGTTCCTCTTTAACTTAAGCAATTAGCATAAGTCCTTGATACATAATAGGTGTTGAATTAAATGTTAGTGAATTGTGCTAAAACCCTAACTTATTGTCTTCAGTATGCTACATCTGTGAGGGTGCTATACAAAATATATGGTAAAGTGCTGTCTAAAAATGCCATGTGTTTTTAGTTAAGTGTTCCTTTATTTTTCCTTTCTTTCATCTGTTTCTCTCTTGTTCTCCCTATTTTCCTTCTTCCTCTCCTTTCTTTTCCAGATACGCTGATCTCTTTCCTGCCCTCCTGTACCTTCCTCATCTTTTACTTCTCTCACCCTCTTCATCATCGAGAGAAACAAGAAATATACTTCAGTCCCCCACCCCTTCCCAGTTTGGGTAGAAGGCAGTGAGAGAATATTATAAATGCCTCCTGTTTATCTTATTTGTTGTCTTGCTAGGCAGGCTTAAAACAGTGGTGTACTTAATAATATTTTTTAAATGTGAGGAAAATGGATTTTGCAATAAACTGATATCACTGGATTTTAGATTCCAAAGTTGATAAAATGTAGGCTGAGACTGAGAGGAAAATACTGTTTTTCCAAACGACATGTGAAAACCATTGCACTAATTTTTTATGTATTAGATTTATAACTTGATTTCCACCCTGGTCTTGAAAATAAACTTTAAAGAAATAAGCCTCTTAAGACATTGAATTTTTATTGAAAAAACAGTTCTGATTTTCTCATAAAAAATTTTTGTATTACCCAGCCTGCACTGGCTGGGATCAGAAAAATTTTGGATCCTTTTTTTCAAAGCATACATTTAAATCCTTTTGATCTAGGAAGAAAAATATCTTTGAATATTCTTAATTCTGTTATAATTTAAAATAATGAGAAGGAGATTATTTACTTCATTTTGCCACATTTTATGGATTGTGTTTGAGACAACACTTGACAGAGCTCTATAAATGGCAGCTTAATAAAATTCTGTTATGTCATTTATATTTCCTGCCTATTCTATTTTTAGAACTTTATATTCTTTTCCAAAGATCATGAACCTATTGGTCAGTTTTTTTTCCATGTCTCTTAAAAAATAAGGAAATATGAGAACCTTTAGGAGGAGTCTGATAGACTATCAAGGTCATAAACCTAAGTATGAATTATTTCATAGAATATAGTAAATTATGTTAGGAAAACCAGAGCTTTGGTCTAGTATGCCATAAAAAGTAATTAAAAGAGTAAGAAGGGTGTAAACTTTGATGAGATCATGTCTGCATAGGTATTAGTTTCTTTATGTACATTATTAGTATTTTAAACTATAGCAGTGTTGTTTAAAATTTCACAGTTATGACTTAAAAACTAGACTTAAAATTTTATTGTGTGTGTGAAATTAGCCACCATTAATTAGCTTTTGGGCTTGTTACATTGATTTTTAGAACATTAGGGAAGGGGGACTTTAGAATGTATTATCCCTTAATGTTACTAATTAGGAAACTGATGCCCAGAGAAATAGTCATGAGTTGCAGACTTTATCTTGGTGTGGATCTCTTGACTCACAGTTTATTTCTGCTTCTACTGCATCAAGCTGCTTTCCTATACCTAAAATGAAAACAATGTCTCTGTTAAGGCTTAAGTAGAATTAACAGTATGAAAGCTGGTCAACTAAACACTAAGTTCTGATTCTCTTAGTAGGAGACAGGAATTGTATTATGCAAGACTCAGTAAGGCTAGAAGTTGCATTTTAAAATTTAAATTAGGAAGGAAGGAGATCCAGGCACCTTTTGGGAAGATTTTTACTGTGATTTACATTTTGAAAATGAGTAAGTAAATCTTAGCTACTATGTCTCACAGGGTATATCTTTGCTTCTACTTGTGCCTGTGACATAATTATTAGTATTGAGAGTAGATACAAAAAGATAAGTGATGTCTACACAACAGATACTGTACAACAACTATAACCTTATGCAAATTGACCCTCTCAACTTGAAAGATACTACTTTTTCTTCCATTTCCTTAATAACATTAATTTTATAATAAAGTACATATTAATAGATATTTTAGAAAATTGAAATGAAAACAAGGTAATGCCTGCTTTATTAACATTTTGATCTAATTATTTTCTGCTCTTTGTGCCCAAATATGCAAAACTCACACATTTGTATATAAACTGCATTGCATAGATTTGAATCCAGAATTTTTATTTAACATTATACAATGAAGATTTTAATATAATTAAATCTATGTAGTATCATCTAAATGCATGTGCCATAATTTATGTAGTCAATTTCCTACTGCTGATATTTTGTTGTGAATCTCACTGCAGTGAATATAGAGAAATCTTTTTGTACATGTCTATTTCATTATGGTAATCTTTCAGAAATAAAATTTAAAGTACCTTTTAATGACTGAGCACTTACTAAGTATTAAGTAGACTGGGATGTAAGACTAGTTGATTGTTTAGCAAGGTAGATTGTTACGAAATGTGACAATATAGAACAGAGGCAGGTATACTAGTATCCAAAGAGCTCCATCTTTTTGATGACTAGAGCTATAGATAACTTGAAGTGAACAGCATTTGAAATAAAGGAAGTAAAATGTCTATACTTTTCTGATCCCAGCCAGTGCAGGCTGGGTGAAGGAGTGGGGTGTTAAGAAAGGATGCCATCACCGGGCATGTGGCCCACACCTGTAATACCAGCACTTTGGGAGGCCGAGGTGGGCAGATCACCTGAGGTCAGGAGTTTGAGACCAGCCTGGCCAACATGGTGAAACCCCATCTCTACTAAAAATACAAAATTAGCTAGGTGTGGTGGTGGGCACCTGTAATCCCAGCTA